>JBBJLS010070164.1:0-12192 GCA_037577275.1 Bryconaethiops microstoma
TAAGGGTCTTGCTCAGGAACCCAGTGGTGGTGCTGAAGGTAGGATTCGAACCAATGACCTCTTGGTCCAGAGGCAAGGATCCTACCACTAGGCCACTGCCATAGTAGTGACTGATGTTTACTGGGACTTGTCGAGTTTTTTTCATTACTAAAAGTAAGTACTGCAAGCACTGAAAGGATTATTTCCCCCTTTTACAAACACTAAAAATATACACCAGCTGCTGGCCAAGTGGTTATGGAGTTTCCCTGCAATCAGAAGGTTGTAAGTTCAAATCCCAGGACTGCTAGTGGCACCACTGAGGCACCCTTGAATAAGCTACCATCTCCACACACGACTCCCTGGACACCCCTCATTGGTGGCTGCTTTACTTGGTGAATAGGTTAAAGGCATAAAAAGAATTGCACACTGTGTGGTGTGTTCATGTGTAACTACAACGGGCCACTTTACTTTGGACCAGTGAAACAATCCATAGCTCCTTCATGAATGAATGAACTGTATATTGAAATGATGGGAAATAGAAGCAACATGACAAACTGTATGAATGAGAAGGTAATCCAAAAAAACATAACTGTTAGTATATGTTTCTCTAGGTATCTCTAGTACCTGAGAAGCAATGAGTAGTAATAATACTTGTGGTAGGTAAATAATTAAGTAATTCCATTGTTAGTTATCCATCTACACAGTATAAGACATAGGGTTTGCTTCATAGGACCCCAAAAACAGTTTTGTGTAACAAGCAATGTTGCATTGGTGAGGAAAATGTGGTGCAAAATAACGTGCTACAGTAATGTGAGTACTATTCTCTTTGAATTAAGTAGTGTAACGCATTCCTATAAGCACTTTACTGTTGATGATTTAATAGGAACTGCACTACTCACATTACTCGTGCATTTTTAAGGGTACAAAACAAATGACAAGTGATGCAATTAAAACATACATTTCCTCGACAGATTATCTGTCCCTGTCCTTGTACATAATTTGTGTACATGGGAAGCTCTGTAAACCTGTCAGTCTGTAAAAGCATCTAAACCAGCTAATTTGCAAGTGGTGGATAAAGACCCCTGTGGTGAAGAAGAATTTAAACAAGCCAGACTCAATTTTCATTCGGAAACAGCTCAGTAAGCTTTATATTTTATTCATCGTGATTTTTTGTTCAAGCACCTGTTTGGAACTGTTTCTACTGGCTAGTTTCTGGAATTAGCTGTTCATCATTGTAATTAAGCATAATTGCTGTCTGGTTAAAAGGCAGGAATAGTGATGCATTTTGCAGGATGTTTGCATATTTCTAAGTAAATCACTATTGATAATGAGTAGTTTTTCTTCTAATGAAATTTTGTCATGTTGCCCCCACCTGTCCTCTGATGAAATGTCAGTTTGTAGCATTCATACTGCACCAAGATGGAACCATGGATAGTTCTGTTGGTGTATATTTTGTGTGTTTGTGTGGACTGCATTGTAGCTGAATCTGCACAGACAGCTGGAGTCTAGAGCTGCTCTCTGGAGGACACCTGGGTTAGTCAGCACAGGTGATGGACAGGTGGTTAAATGGGTAAAGGCAGGCCACTCAGCCTGAAACAATGAGCTGTCTGTCAGAGAGAGAGAGAGAGAGAGAGAGAGAGAGAGAGAGAGAAAGAAAAAGAGAGTGGGAGAGAGAAAGATATATTTGCTTTTCTCACTTATTTTCACTACTTTAGAACTGAGTAGTACCTAGTTAGTATAGTTCCACATTCTTAAATAAAGTTTAGATGTACAAAGTGAGAAGGAAGATTTTAGGCCTACATATTTACCGTTTTAAACAGACTATATGGACAAAAGTATTGGGATGTCTGACCATTACACCAACAGATACTTTAACGAAATTGTGTTCGAATACACAGACTTAATGTGGAGTTGGTCTCCCCTTTGCAGCTATAACAGCTTCCACTCTTCTTGTCAAAGATGTTGGGAATGTTTCTGTATGGATTTGTGCCCATTCATTCTGTAGAGCATTTATGAGGTCAGACACTGATGTTGGACGAGAAGACCTCACTCGTGATCTCTAGTTCCAGTTCATCCCAAAGGTGTCGGGTGGGGTTGAGGTCAGGACTCTGTGTGGGCCAGTCAAGTTCTTCCACACTGAACTCCTCCCGCCATGTCTTTATGGAGCTGCTTTGTGCACTGGGACACAGTCATGCTGGAATAGAAAAGGTTCTTCCCCAAACTGTGCCCAAAAAGTTGGAAGCATGGCGTTGTCTTGTATGCTGAAGCATTTAGATTGCCCTTCACTTTAAATAAGGGGCCTAGCCCAAACCCTGAAAAACAGGTGTCTCAATATTTTTGTCCATATTGAGCCCAGGTAAGTCTTTCATAACTCTATAGACGGTCCACATTCTTGCTCTGTCCCTGTATGCTGAGAGTTGTGTGCAAATGAATTGGCCATCTATGGGAATAAGGACTTTGTGAGTGCCACTATTCCGTCATATATACTGTAGGGTGAGGAGACAGTTTGGCAAACTTAATGGACTCTTAGAAACTTAATACAAAACTGTCAAATGATTGCACCCACAGTGGAAAACCCAAAGTTATAACTGAATCCAGAATCAAGCTCTTCCCCATGTGAGCTTGATTCTGGATTCAGTTATAACTCACATTCCCCGTGTACCAGTGATATTTAGCCTCCAATGTGAGGCCAACATCAACTATTCACTATGTGTTTCCATCACACACATTTGTGTGTGGAGGTCCCATTCCCTTCTGCTCCCTATTCTTTTTGGCCAAACATCCCCTTTATGATGAATATTTATTACACCAGCTGAAAGACTCAAAGGAGTTTGCTTTTAATGACGTGTCTAACTAATGAAGATTGAAGGAGACATCTCCTCATTTTCATTTAATCACACATGCTTTGGCATCCTTAAATTTTGATGAATGTCATGGGGATTCTGTTTCTAACGTGTTTCTTTTTTTAATATTAAAAGGGAACTTGGAGTGATCTGACTAGAGCTTTTCAGGATCATTTTGTTTTTGCACCAAAGTCCGCTTTGACAAAACTAAAGGAAAGCAGGAAAACACTACATAACGTGAAAAGGACGGGTGTTGACCGACCGGTGTTGTCCTAAACCAAAACCCAACAAACCAATCATAAAACAGAAACACTTTCTACACCGGCAGATGAAACTAATAACAAACAAAACTCAAACCTGGTGTACTCAGGATATCAAAATAAAAGTCTCAAAAACACAAAAAAACCCAAACTAAACTAAGAGAGACCCCTGGTGGCTGCTGTCAGGACCTGACACCAACATGTCTTGATTTAATTGACTACATCTGGGGTACAAAAAAAGAATTAGGGATCCATTTGTATAAGATCAGTAAAAAAAAATTAAGGGTAAACATGATCAGCTGGGAAGTCAAAGTGAATATAGGTGTCTGTACTTTTGATGAACACTTTCTGCTTGGCAGTATCACCTCATCAAGTGGCATTAGAATGCAGCTTGGCCACTCAAGGACAAAGAAGACTTGTGCTGGACAACATGATACTGAAGCTATCAACTGTGCAAAAGTGGCTGAATTGCAACAGAGTGCATCCATCAATAGAAACATCATCTGCCATACTTGGGCTGTGCGAGAGAACAGCAACGGCTGCCACAGCAATGGAATACACCAAGTTATATAAGACATTATAGATTTTTGTGCCACTTTCAGGCATAAATCCGACACCGTCTGCCCATGTGGAGGAAACCCTTAGTTGGTATGTACGGAAAAATGCCTTTCTCTCCTTAATACTATGTATGTATTTGCAAGAGGATTGAGCAAAATGTGACATTTACATTCATGAAAAACCAGGTGAATCTGAAGCAGTGTCTTAAAAGTGTGTGTTTTGGAAAGCTTCCTTTAACAATGACTGCAGATGTAGCAGCCAGATGAAGGTACAGTCTTGAATACTTTCTCAGCTATCATGATCAGATAAAGTGTTCCACCTCAAAGTCACGATTCAGATTTTGCGGCCTCATTCATTCGCAGATTTTTTCTTAGAACCAAACTAATAATTGTTAACAGAAACCCCTGCACATGAGTGGAAACTGCAGATATCCTTCGCTTTTTGTTTAAACTATCGAGCTATTAGCTAGCTAGGTGCATTTTAGTGCTAAATTGCTAATGTAATTTAGCATTATGTACTAATTTTGTTAGTACCTACCAAAAGTGGTCTAAGGACAGACCACCAGTGAACCAGCTACAGGGTCATGGTGCCCAATGCTCACTGATACGCAAGACTATCCCATCTGGTCTGATCCCACAGAAGAGCTACTGTAGCACAAATTGCTAAAGAGGTAATACTGGCTATAACAGAAAGGTATCAGGACACACACAGTCCGGACAGCAGTATTAGACATTGTACCAAACGTTTACATAAAATTCCAGGAAAAATGTCAAAAGTTACATAGTTGTATTGTCCAATATGATCAACACTGACTATGTTCTAATAAACAGCCGAAGTTCCCTTGACCACCATGGTATCCTTATCTTTGCTTAATTATCAAAGAAATGCCTGTAGCCCATGTCAAGCTTGTTCGACCAAAACTGCTCCATCAAAAGAATGATCTCTTTGAAGGAAAATGGAAGTGTACAACTTGTGGTTCCTCATATTTATCATAAACAGTGTCACTACTGTGATGTTTTCCCCACTATGATGACTTCTGCTGTTCAAAACCAGGTGTGAAAATGATCCATTTGTAGGTGGTCCTCTGCACAGTTTCCATGATTAACACTCAATAAAGGCTGTAGGTCATTTCAAAGGCATTGTAAGCATACGCTGCACTCGCATCTAGGAACATTTTGCGCTGTGTCTGTATGCACATTTGACCCATAATTGTATGTTTGATTTTAGGTTGTGCAGATATATGGGGTATGCTCATCCTATTTTACTCGCTTTTTGGTCAAACACACTTAATTGTTTTAAGAATTTCATGCATACCTATGCTGACAATAGAATTCAAGCTGTTAACAACTAAAGACACAGCTACATCACAAGCTATACATTAAATGTACAGACTTTATATATGAGTATGGATTAGGTGGGATATGTGCTAAATGTATTAAAATATTGAGACACACTTCTTAATTATTGAGTTCAGGTGACCCCTTACTTTAAGGGCAATCATAGTGCTTCAGCAGACATTTTGGACAACGCCAAAAACCTTGGGGACACAGTTTGGGGAAGAACCTTTTCTATTCCAGCATGACTGTGCTCCAGTGCACAAAGCTAGGTTCATAAACACATGGCTGGATGAGTTCAATGTGGAAGAACTTGACTTGCCCACACAGAGCCCCAACCTCAACCCCCTCCAGCACCTTTTGGATGACCTGGGGCGGAGATTGCGAGCCAGGCCTTCTTGTCCAACACCAGTGTCTGACCTCATAAATGCTCTACAGAATTACAAATTCCCACAGAAAGTCCAAAATCTTGTGGAAAGCCTTCCAAAATGAGTAGAAACTGTTATAGTTGCAAAGGGGGACCAACTCCATATTAAAGTCTATGTATTTGAATGCAACGTCAGCAAAATCCCTGTTGGTGTAATGGTCAGGCGTCCCAATAATTTAGTCTATGTAGTGTATCTGTAAGCCAGTGTAACAGTGCCAGGGCATTGCAGAAAGATATGCTGTATGTTGGTATGACCGATGTTAGACAACAATATTGTTATTCTGGGAAAACATAACATCTTACTGTGTCAACTATGTTTTAGGAAGCAAACTAATTGCACAAAAAGCAAGTTTAGTATCTTATGCCTTTTCTTATGCATTTCATCTCATTGGCCAGCCTTTATAAAGAGGCATTAACCGAGAAGCACAATTGTGGAGCTGGTCTAGACAGATGCAGAAAACTATATGAGAGTAGTTCAGGATAGATAGCATGGTGGGGGTTTATACCAGTGTCTGCTTTAATATGAAGGTGTGAACATAGATCATTTGAAGGTGAAGACATTGTTCTGTTTGCACCATGACATGTCTTTGTCTATATTTTTGCCCATAATTATTGTCAGTTATATGAAGAAAATTGTAAGTTACATGTTAACATGTGATAATTAATCTTGAGTACTGTACGTCTGGGGAGTCAGCACTGCTCTGAGAGATATTCCACCCTGGAGGCCTTGATAAAATAGATTAGATGTGTTAGATAAGGATTAGAGCTAATTTATGCTGATCTGGAAATCGCCAGGAGCAGGATTGGCTTCCCTGCCCTGTATTTATATATAGGGCTCAACACACTGAGCTTTTTGGTTTTAGGTTCACTAAAATGTGGCAATGCTGTTTTTAAGAAAAATTCCATGTAAAACTAGTGTTTCAAAGGTTTCTTTAAACATTGGCAGATACTTACTCCGACTCTATAAGAGGCCCAATTCTGGTCCTGGCGGGCCAGTGTCTAGCACAGTGTGGTGATTTCCTAAATTTTCTTAACAAAATGTTTTTTATTTATTGATTATTCTGGAGTAAAATTTGGTGGGAAGCAACTTTACTTTTTAATCTTTTAAACTTTATTTATTAGCTGTCACATCTCCCCATGTCTCGTCAGTGCTTGAAAATGAATTTCAAGACACCATTTGAATTACCATTTTTGAAGATATGAACTTAGATGTGTGCATGTATGCAATGATTTCTGTACACAACACACACATGTATACTGACATTTTGACATTTTGGGGGGAGATTTGGCAGCCATACTAACTTATGTTACATCCATGGGCTCCAGACAATGTTGACGAGTGGACCACTGACCCCTACTTTGAGCTTCATCTTCACAAGGCGTTTGATTGGTTTAGAGATGTCACATTCTCACACAAAATATATATAGTTGTCTCCAGTCATTCTGGTGGGATAACACTGGGCCCCACGAGATTAATATAATAGTCTAGGAGTACAGGGGGTCCTCAGTCAGACCTATAACTTTACGAGTTTATGACGCTCACTCCCGTAACTAGTTTGGTTATCCCATGGTGGAAGAATACACAGAATATGCAGAATATGCAGTAATGCGGCTTATGAGGGAGGGAGTTGGCGTCCCCAGTACACTTACCTCCGCCATTTTGGTGTGTTTTTACACTCATTTGTGTCATATTTTCTGTTACTACAGTACAGTGTACAAATACCGTATATTTATGACCTTTTCCCTTTTCTGTGGCTTAGTTGTGTTTTTATGTTCTAGATTATGATTTTACAACTGTGTTATTAGGCTAGGGTGTGTTTCAACTTACACCAAAATTCGGGTTACATCTTTGCCGTAGGAATGGATCTGTGTCGTAACTCGAGGACCCCCTGTATATTCTGCATTTTTCTAGTCCTGCAAATGTGGCTCAAGACTACAGATGTCCTTTAACAGAAGTCTGATCCACATGAGACATTTAAGCACTGCTGTATCCGGTCACTCAGCTTCCTTTTCTCACCATTAACTGCAGACTGTTCCCTTCACCCTGACCGTTTTCACTGCAGGTAGAGGTTAAAGAGCATTGCAATTGACGAGCTTTACACACCGTTAACCCTCAATCACTTGTGCACTCAGTCTCTTCCCTCACTTTGTGCTCTTTAAATCTGGTAAACGTTGACTCTGACTCACAGCCTTAAATCTAACTTCCCACTCGTTTTGGCTGCGGGAGGTCACTCAGAATTTGATAACTATGGCTACGAGTTTCATTTGGTTTCATCAGCCAAATACTCAGTAGGCAAGTGTTTCAGGGCACTGTGATAAGCCAGGAAGAGCACATACTGATACATGTTCATCTGAGGCACTTCCTATCCGTTTATTCTCTCTTACTGCTTTCAAGTGCCCAGGCTATGTGTCTCATTAATTAAAATGCCTTGCGATTTATAGCCTGCTGCATTAATTGGTTGTAGATCCTTTCAATGCTGGGAGAAAAGAATAAAGATGACAAGATTAAGAAGGCTAAGACGGTGGTATATGCAGGGATATGGCCCAAACCTTAGCGAGGACCTCGGTTGAAAGTAAAACTCGCCCTTGACATCTGGCTCTCCATGGATGGAAAAGAAAGCCTAGCATGAGTGAGATTTTTTGCACCCTCAGCTGAGCTTTGGGGGCAATGCAATTTTAGTATTGCAGCATACAAAAGCCCCAGGTTTCCAGCAGCGTTTCTTATGCAAATTTTGACACACGGGATGGAAAGGAAGTGTAGAATAAAACCAACTAAATCCACATTCTCCACATTCTGTCATAAAAAGTAAAATGAAACAAAAACAGCAATGAGAAGTTGCGCAACATTAAAGCTCCCTCTGTAGATTCACTCTACATTTCTCAGAAATCTTTTTAACATTGAACTGTATTGCTGGAAGGAAACCTGCCTTGACAAATGTTTGGGTAGCATCTAATTAGCCTGCTCAGCCTTTGAGAAGTTTGTGTGATCACTGCAAACAAAGTCAACACCTAGAACCAGGCCTGTTTGTGTGTCAAGACCAGAGAAACTTTATCTGAATTTGATGAGTATGATTAGTCAAAATGCCATATGTATGAGGCAAGGCAAAAGGGAAATATTACAATTTATTGAACAAAATTGAAGAGAGATAAACAAAGTCTCAGAATGTAGCTGTTTAATATAAACAGCAGGGATTTTTATGGTGAATATTTCATCTCTGAGGAACTAACAGCAAAATGAAGGAGCCCCAGCTAGACTAATAAAAAATGGAAAAAATAGGCTGACGAATAAAACAATGTCATGTCACAAATGATGGAAAAAAGTCTGACTACAAAATACATAGACATAATGTTTATTTGTCTTTATTGCTTGCTTTACCTCATATAGTCATTTAGACATGTTATCTGGGTTGACCCTATTTAGCTACATACACTAATTGGGATATGATGCCTTTTCTCCGGCAGTTTGAAGTCTCTCTTGAGCCCTGGCCTTCATTCGGGGTCTTTCATTAGTAAAGAATGTTATTTAGCTCCTAATCTAAAATTGTGGCAAATAACAATCCATTAATGCCCGTTTGGTTTATTGAGCCTATTAAAACCCAGTGGATGCCTTAAGAACTCATTAATTTCTCTGTGATTCAATCATAGCAGAGGGCTGAGCATGGAAAGGTAATCAATTGTGACAAGAGATGTAGGAATGAGGATCAATTTTATTGGCCTGAAAGATTTCAGATTTCATCTCAGTGTGTCTTAAACTTTATTGGACTTGCCATTGACAAACACATTCATGCTATGCGGTGGTGAACCATGTCTAATAAAGGCTTTACGTAGGGTCATAAACATTAAAACTTGGTCAAAATATATGAGGAAATGTCAATGAAAATGTGAATTTCCACTTCTAATGATGTTATCACTAAGCTTTTGCTGATACATATGGACATTTTGCTCACAACACTTTGTTGCCAAGTATTTCATCCCATTTATTTGAGTCTTTGAAATTTGAACCAGCTTTTACATTAAGCTTGTGCAGATAGGAGCAGAACTCTGGTACCTGCCTTATGTAAATGATGGAGCCTGGCTCTGTTACTGTTTTTTAATGGAAATATATATATTTTTCCATATAGGTTCACCGTCTAACATAGCTATCATGTTTAGCCTACAGTCTACTGTTAAATGTACCCATCACATTTACCTTTTGAATTGGCAATGCTGTTCAGACCCATCATGTTGATTTGGTTAGTTATGTGGTGCAGGAAGGCTGGGGTGTTCAGTAGTCTGAGAATCATGTTTCCAAATCTAATTGTTTGGCATTCAACACTTGGCAACAAAGTGTTGTGCAGAAGTGAACCAATTCACCTATTTAGTGGATAAACTATTTTGTCTCTACCAACAGTTTATTAAAACAGGAGGGGTCTTCTCCGAGCATACAGTTCAAAAGCACTGGAAGGTTTCTGATGACAATATTTTTGTCATCAGAAGACAATATTTTTTTGGAGCAGTTTGTTTTGCCAGTTTAAAAGCTGTAGAGCAGGGATGCCCAAATGTGGTCCTGGAGGGCCAATGTCCGACACAGTTTGCTTAGTTCCCCTCCTCAAACACAAACACATTCACAAAAACTGGCAATTAATAGGTGAGTGGAAGGGAGATCACCTAACTGTGCTGGACACCAGCCTTTCAGGCCCACCCATACTGTAAGGAAAGTAATTATTTTTGTCAGAAATAAATCAGAAGATATTTTTTTATGCCAATAGAGAAAAATATGGATTACTAAAAACAGCCAAGAAAACGCACTGACTTAATTAAGCAGTTAAAAATTAAAAAAGAGTTTCTTTAAAGGTCTAAAAGGCCCTGAGGGTTCTTTTCCGTATGGGTGTTTTGATTGAGCAATGAGATCACACAGGCAGCAGTAGACACTGGGCAGACATGTGCTTTGCTTTATACAGGGTAGCAAGTGTTGGTTTAAAAAAATGAAATCACAGTCCACACTCTGAGTCATATGTGAGCAGCTTGGTGCTCCATGAGCCAAAAACATGTCAGCCATACAAACTGCCATACAGTCAGCCAACTTCAGCTATGGACAGAGCAGTCGGTCTCTCGATCACTTAGCACAAACTGCAAACTGTTCTCTGTCCACAGATGGAAAAGTGGGGTTCGACCGTGATCGCAGTCCAATACTCATAATGGGATGCATCATGACTTGGAAAGTGGGAGAGTCGTGCAACATTTGTTTTTGTATGATTTTGCATTATTTACCATTTTATTTGTTGTTTATTTGTCTGCCCAACTGTACAGATGTATGGACAGATTCAGACTAATACTATAACTTTATAGCTGCACATACTGTATAGTGTGTAAAGTTACTGACAAACCCAGTCTGCTCCTCCCTTCCCCACAGTGACTCCTAATGCCCATATCTAAATCATCTGAGCTTTAATCACAACTTTGTGGACACAGTTTGGGGAGGAACGTTTTCCATTCCAGCATGACTGTGCCCCAGTCCACAAAGCAAGCTCCATAAAGACATGGTTGTATGAGTTAAGTGTGGATGAACTTGACTAAAACTCCTGACCTCAACCCCATCCAACACCTTTGGGATGAACTGGAATGGAGCCAGACCTTCTCATCCAATATCAGGACCTGACCTCGTACATGCTCTACAGAATGTATTGGCACAAATTCCTACAGAAACGTTGTAAAACTCCAAAATCTTGTGGAAAGCCTTCCAAGAAGAGTGGAAGCAGTTATAGCTGCATAAATGGGAAGAACTCCATATCTGTGTATTTGAATGCATTGCCAAAAAAACCTTTTGTCCATACAGTGTATATCCCTGACCTCTGGATTCAGGTTTGCGAAGTATTGCCGTTGACTTTCCCTGCATACCAAGTGTGTTAACTGTACTTTGTTACATGACTTGACTTTGTATTTGTATTACCCCGCCTGTATTTCTGTGCTTTAAATCCTGTCTCGCCCCTTTGTTTTGTTTGCTGATTTGGACTGGCATTTCTGGATTCATCCTATTTCTACCGTACTCTTAGACTTGACTTTTTAGTGTTTTTCGGAATTCAGAAGTGTTTGCTATTCATACTGCCTCTTGGTTTTGGAAATCTGACGGCATCTGTTTTTTGTAATCTCCTGCTTTACGGAATAAACCTTGTTGCCTGCTTAATTCCACATTTGAACCTGGCAGTAATTAAACTTTGACTAGAGTTGGGTAACCAAATCCTGTCCAGGATGGTAGGTTTCCAGCATAGTTTGGTGATTTCACTGCTCAAACAAACCTGGTTTAACTCACCTGTCGGTTGCCTGGTTTTGCAACAGAAGCTGGTGGCCTGGAGGTTATTGAGTTACTCCTGTGATTGGAAGGCCGTGGGTTTGAGCACTGAGGTAGTCTTGAGCAAGTCAGCATCCCCACACACTGCTTCCCAGGCACTGTGTCGCTGGCTGTGATTGGGTTAAATGCATAGAACAATTGAATGCTTTTCATACTTTGTGCTGTGCCAGACTATGATGTGTTCATATATGACAAACTTACACTTACACTTATTTGAGGAAGGGAACTGTCAAACTGTACCAGACACTGGGTCTTTAGGCCTGAATTCGAGCCCCCCGAACTAGAATAGGGAAGCATATTAATTCCAGCAAATCCAAAAATCTGCTGAGCCTTATAGGAAATAGATGAAAATGACCTTTGCCTCATAATAAAAGACATTCAGAGGAAACTGTAAACAATGATAAATATTAAAAAGCTGTTTGTAACTCACTGTGGTGTTTGCTGATAAGGTGCAATTCTTCTG
>JBBJLS010070165.1:0-12192 GCA_037577275.1 Bryconaethiops microstoma
AGATTTGATTCAGGTGATCACTAATCAGTACCTCATAAAGCAGAATGAGGTGCTTGTGTTGGAATTTAACAGACACTAGCATGCAATGGTTATACACATAGAGATACTGATTTAAAAATAAATTGCAGTGGTCTCTTATTTGTATGTGCAAAAACTTTAGCACCTATAGGACTGTAACAGCATTTTCACGGCAGTGCATGTGTGCGTGTTTGCGTGTGTGTGCGTGTGCACGTGCAGTTAGAGTTACGTTCTTACTTAAGTGAACCAGAGCTACCTGGGAGCAGGGACACATTAGACCAGATCAGAAGTGGCTACCTGACTCTCCCAAACAGAGGTGAACTTCTACTTCATGACACTCAAATTCACTGTTAATATTTAAACATGTATTAGAGATTAGATACTGGCCTTTATCATACAATTTGGGGGTGTTATGTAACAAAAATATAAATTAATTTTCACTTGACCATTTTCCAACCTCTGTTTGTACCTTATAATTAAACAGACTGTTTTTGTTAGTGTGCATTTAAGACTGATATACGAACATTAACTACATTGAAACATATTTACATATTACTTTCATTTACTCTTTTATTCCACTTTTTGCCTAGGAATGGCACATGTATTAAGAATTCCTCACTAAGAATTCTTGCTTGCTTCTTTCCAATTCACTTTGCTAGGAATCTTTGTCTTGTTAATACAGACTATGAAGATTCCCTCTCTGCACTATAGGTCTTTTAGAGTCCTTGTTCAGACTGAAGCAGTCTACTACAGTCTCCTGTAGCACTTTTAAAAAAGATCCACCAATTGTGGTAAGTACACACACTACTGGAAACTATGTCCATTCTTGTAGTTCAGACAGAGCTAAGGTTCTGTACAAGGTCTGCCTTACTGTTTCACTCACCTCACAGGAAAGACCAAAAAGTGCCTTGGAGCAACTGTACTCCAGGGAGCCCAGTCAGCCGCACCAACGAAAGAGAATGAGCATGGAGGAACAACTGGAGAGGATGAAGAAACACCAGAGGGCACTGGTGCGCGAGCGCAAGTGCAACCTTAGTCAGGCTGTGCGGCAGTCATCCAGCTCTCGGGCATCTTCTCTGACCTTCTGCTCCAATCTGGGACCAGTACGTTATGCCTCCCCCCCACAAACACAGAAACCTTTGCTATATACCTCCCACATAGTGTCAGATTTAGACAGCTAACCTGCTAACAAAACACCTCCTCCCAAATTTAACCTATGTTAGTAATACTGTTACATGTTAACATGGGCGAAAGTAGGCCATGCTGCAGTTGCAAGAATTGGCTGGAAGGTGCACTTATTTTCTGTGGGTGTGGGCAGGGACACAGAAATAAGCAATATAAAGTGGCTGTCTTGCACTTAACCTCTGGAGCTCCGACTTCTGAATGTATACAAACTTAAATCACTTGTTTTGCTTATTCTCTTTCCCAGTTTTTTAAAATGTGCATTTTCTCTCTAGCTAATTAATTATAAAATGCTCTTTATTATTTAATATGCTCTGAGAAATTCTTGCAGCCTCATGAGTAATTCTTGGGAATGATTTTCAGGAATCAAGTGGGTAAAACATCCAATTTTGTATGTAAAGACTGACTGAATTGGCAAAGTGCCTCCTTATACTCCGACACACCTCATCATCCCTCTGTCTTGTAATCATGCTGCATTTGAATCGGCGACCAGATGTACCAGAGCATTTAGTATGTGTTGTAATTTATCTTTTGTGTAATTTCAGTGACAGTAATTGGATCTATGTGCCAATTTCTACCAATTTCAAGTTTTTGCATGTACCTTGTACCTGGCCATGCTAAATGCTTTAGTAAATTGTGGCTACAGTCTTTTCCTCACCTAATCAGCGCTTACTCCATCAGTTTCATGCTTTCTCTGTTGTTAAAGTATGTGTTTAAGTGCACATAATGGCCCATGGTGGGTCTGTCAGCTTTGATCCAAACTTTGTCTGTGTCATTGAGAATTGAATCAGAAAACTGTACTGATCCTGAAGGAAGTTGCTTATGCAACAACTGCACAGACAGAAAAAGACAAGAACAATGTAAAATACAAAGTTAATTAATAAATAAAATTACTGCTGAAACAGTTTATACTCCATACCAGTTGCACTCCATACCATCCGTTATTGCATGTAATACTGACGTAAGTAGTTGCATATGATAAGATAGCTGCACATAATATAGATATTGTACATACTGAAAATGATTTAGCACACCTGAAGAAATTGCACATCAGGCTATTGCACAGATTTTTACACAGTGTCCATGCAGACGGAGTTGTAGAGTCTGACGGCGGTGTGAAGGAGGGATTTTCTGTGGCATTCAGTGGAGCGCTTTATGCTGGTGAGTCTGTTGCTAAAAGTGCTTCTCTGTTCAAACACAACACTATGGAGTGGCTGATCAGCATTGTTTGTGATGGACTGAGGTCTAGACAATGTTCTTCTTTCACAGTTTCCAAGTTGTGAAGTTCCTCACCCACTTTCCTGATCAGTGTGTTAAACCTATTGGTGTCTGCCACTTTCATGCAGCTGCCCTAGCACACCATAGCATAGAAAAGGGCAATGGCCACTATAGATTCATAGAACATCCACAACATGGTGCTGCAGACCATGAGACCTCTCTCGTAGGTGGCCAAAGAGTTCTTAGACCTGTCCAGCTTATTGTTCACATGTACGCCAAAGTTCTGATAGTCTTGAACAATCTTCACATCCACCCCCTTAATGGACAAGGGAGTGACAGGAAATTGTGATCTTCGCAAGTCCACAACCTGTTTAGTCTTGTTGATGTTTAGCTGCAGCTGATTCAGCTCACACCAGTCAAAAACTGTCCACAGCATTCTGAGTTGCCTGATACCCCCAACTATAGCTGAGTCATCTAAGAATTTCTGCAGATGGCAGCCCTCTGTTGTACTTGGAGATATATGTATACGTGGTGAAGAGGAACGCTGACAGAACTGTTACCTGCGGAACTCCAGTACTACACAGCACTGTGTCAGACTCACATCCCACATGTACTGTGGCCTTCAGTCAGATAGCTCAGATAACCTGAATATTAAGTAATACGACTCAGCCCATTGTTGTTTTAGGGTTTTCTGATAGTTTAGCACTACTGTGTGTGCTAGCCCCCATATGATGAAATCCTGGTATATGAAACATGTCTTAAGCCTCTTATCCATTGATTCATGCACAACAGTTTTTGCTGATGAACTGCCTGGTCAGTTTCTAAGGTTGCTCCCAAAACCATCCATTATTGTTAAGACTGGCGGCTGAGGGAATGTTAGAATATTAGATTATGATCATGTATGTAATTTTCTCTAACGGATACTACACTAAACTCCATGCTGAATATTGCCTTGACTTTAACATATACAGTGCATACAGAAAGTTTTCAGACCCCTTCATTTTGTTATGTTTACCATCTTAAAACTGATTCAATTAATATCTTTTATAATCATTCTACGCACAATACTGAACATTAACAAATCAAAAACAGGTGTTTCCAGTGTTTTATTAAATTATTAAACATTAAAAACTGAAATTTACATAAGTATTCAGACCTGTGACGCTCTGACACTCTGGTGCATCTTACTCATTTCAGTGGTAATTCAAAAGCTTCTGTAACTTGATCAGACTCCATCTGTGCCAAATTAAATTCATTAGACATATTTAAGAAGTGGAAAACACACCCGCCTACATAAGGACCCACGGCTGAGGTATGTCACAGTGAAAACCAAGCAAAAAGGTCAAGAGAAATGACAACAGACCTGCAAGTTAGGGTTGTGGTGAGACACAGATCTGGGGAAAAACACAAGAAATTTTCCACAGCATTAAATGTTCCCACGAGCACAGTAACCTCCATCATTCCCAGCTGGAAGAGACCAGTCTTTCTAGATCTGGCCACCCACGCAAACTGAGTGATCAGGGATGAAGGGCCTTGGTCAGGCAGGTAACTAAGAAACCAATGGTCACTCTGAGCGAGATCCAGAAATCCTTTGTGCAGATGGGAGAACTGTAAAGAAGGACAACCATCAGTGCAGCAGTCCACCAATCAGGCCTGTATAATATATTGGCCACACGTTTCTCACTAAAAGGCACATAACCGCCCGCCAGGAGTTTGAGGACCCTGAGGACTCTCAGACTATAAGCACAATCCTCTGGTCTGATGAAACAGATTGAACTATTTGGCCACCATTCACAGTGATGTGTGTGGAGGAAAGCAGGCACTAAGCATAACCTAATTAATACCATCACCTTTTTAAACTTTTAAACATGGTGGTGGCATCATCAGGCTGTGACAGGGAGAGGGATGCAGAAACATATACAGCAATCCTCAGGGAACACTTTTTCCAGAGTGACCAGGATCTCAGACTGGGGTCAAGATTTACACTCTAACAGAACAACAATCCAAAGGTTACCAAAGGAGAAAACAAAGGAATTGCTTCAGGAAAACCTGGTTGAGCTTGAAAGATTCTGCCAATTCCAAAAGAAAGATGTGCCAAGATGTGTCTGTCTTTGGTGCCAAAGGTGCTGTAACCCAGTACTAAGTATAGGGTCTAGTTTTTTATTTTTAGCAAATCACCAGAAACGCCTGTTTTCGCTTTGTCATTGTGGAGTACTGTGTGTAGATTGATAATAGAAAATATGAATTTCATCAATTTAAGGATGAGTCAAACATAAAATGACAACATATTGAAGGGATCTGAAAACTTCCCATACGCACTGTACATTAACATGCAAAAAACTAAGGCACCTAAGCAAATTGTGTACCATTTACATGAACAATACACTCATAACCTACTTAATTAGGTCTACCTTTTACCTGCATACATTGTCTACTTTCTCAGGTGCCCTTTGTAGTTTACAATTACAATCCATTTGTGGTTCAGATACAGCAGTGTTGCTGAAGTTTTTAAACACTGTTGACTTACTGTCTGCTTTCTTTGACAAATCTATCCTGTTGGTCTACTTTGCTCATGTTAAGCTACTGATTACTGAGTCACTGCTGTACAGAAAATGGTCCACCGCCCTCTTAGGGCTCCTGACTATTCATGAATTGGGCAACGGGAGCTTACAACAGGAACATGTGGAATACAATCTCTATGTGTAAATACAGTGTGCGCCTATTTGGTAAGTGGAGCTAGTAAAATGATCAGTAAGATACAAGGCAGATGGTCTCAATAAAGTGGTTCATCAGTGAGTGTTTCTTTTTTTTTTTTTTAAAAACCCCCACTATATTATTCAAAATCAATGAAAAAATTGTCTGAAAATGTGTAATTTAGTTGTACCTGATATCATGTGAACTACTTTTCAATTGTTTCCACATTTCTCCTCAATGGCCCCAGTCATCACATGGATTTATTTATTTCAATCACCAGCTCACCCAGTTTAATAAAGCACAGAGTACCCAGGCTAGGTACTGGATAATAAGTACATATAATAGTCCACTGATACTATTTACTGTTATATTATACTTACTGTTATATTATTGCTTGTATTTATTCTAATATTTGTGTACTTATACTGTATATCTCTGAAGTGTGAAGTAATGATGTCATTCCTCTTTGGGGTGTTATGTTGGGCATGAATAAAAGTGTAATTACCATTTTTACTGAGAATCGCTGATTTAGAACACATCAGTCTAAACACATGTCTCTTGATCAAGCATGATATGGTGATGGGATTTCTGGGGTATAAATTTGGGTGATTCTGACACTTCTGTATGTATTCGGTTTGTTTTAAAGAAACAGTCTGCTTAAGGAATTGGGCAACCCAGGTTTAGGTTTGATCTTAGCTATACATCAGTGAAGTTTATTTTCAAAGCTCTATGTCGTCTCCCCTATACAAGCTACAGATCTAATGTATGGATTGACTGCTCTCTACTGTATGTTGTTTGTTCACGCCTGTAGTTAAGGCAGGAGCAGAGCTTTGATTTGCAGCATTCAGAGAGCGTGGTGCAGATCGCAGAAAGACGTGGCCAGGAGGAGCTGACCCCAACCACTGAATCCTGGAAAATAGATCAATGGCTCAAAGTCTATGCCAGACCTCTGAAACCATGGGAACTGGAGTCTGACCTCTGACCTAAATCTCAGTCAAGTATGTTTTAGCTTTACAAAATGAAGACTTCATGGGGGGGAAGGAGGATGAGGAATAACAGTTAAAACATCCAATGTCTTAGTAAAGCATTGAGAAATTAGGATGTTGTGAGAAATTAAGAATTAATTTCAATAGCACAAAATCCGTCAATAGCACAAAATCTATTATACTTATGGCATAAGATAAGATAAACCTTTGTTAGTCCCAGTAGTGGGAAATTTACATTATGGCAGAAAGTGGACAGTAGAAAGTTACAAAGTTAAGAGCAACAAAAACAATAGAAAAACAGCTGTACAACAGTATAATATAAAAAGCACACTTTACAAATAATATAATAATATAAAAATAATTTGTGTGTATATATATATATAAAGTGTTAATTGCCATTGAGTAATTGTAGAATATTTTAAGGTTGTACATACCAATAGAGAGAACCTTGACCTGATTCTTGTTATGTGAAGCAACTTCATCTATTTTACCCCTTTTATCTCCAGCTTTCCACTCCCCAAAAGGTATTCATACCAAAGCGCCTCCAGGAGACAGACCTGAAGAGCCCTCTGGAAACGATGCATTCATTGTGTTCCTTTTCTTAGCCAAATCTGAAGAAGATATGTGAAGATACAAAATGGACAATGTGGGAATGTAAATAATTTCACATGGTGTGTAAAACATTGATCATTTCATTAACAAATTTCAGTAACAAATTGTCGATATATATTTTACATTTGACTAATTCTAACATTTTTTATGATACGCTTTAAATTTCTGTTTTTAAATTTAAATTTTAAATGTTCATGTTTTTCAATCTGTATTACATTTAGGGTAAAGACAAAAGGTCTTTTTGCAAACTAGATCTTCCCATAATGATGTTTGTTTCTTCCATACACATTGTCTTTGGATTTTAATTTTGTAAAATTTTAATTTTGTAAAAAGTTACAGTTTGTAAAGCTTACATAAAATATAAATAAAATACGTTTTTTCAGCTTGTCAATACAATATTGAGTAATTTGGCAATACATTTTTAGTAACTGTCCTTGTGTCCATTTTGCATATTAAAGTGCCAATTATAGTCTTTTAGAACCAATATATGCTGCCATTGTCACAAACATTCAGACTAATGACTCACCACTTTGTGATCATTTTACATTTATGGCATTTATCAGACGCTTTTATCCAAAGCAACTTCCAGTCCCTAACTACAGGGGACAGTCTCCCTGGAGCAGCTTGGGGTTAAGGGTCTTGCTTAGGAACCCAGTGGTGGTCTGCTGAAGTTAGGATTCAAACCCATGACCTCTTGGTCCAGGGGCAAGTATCCATCCACTAGACCATCACCACCCCCCATTTTGAGCATTTTGAGTGTTTTGGTTAGACCCTGATAGCCCACACTCTCTTCCAGTGAACCAGATCTGAACAGAAGCTTCTGCTCTGGGGCTCCTGGAAACAGCATTAATTAAACATTTCAAAATTGTACATAATTCTGTCAGTGATTGATGTAAATTATGCTGTTCTACAAAACTTACTGAGTCAGAACAGTTCAGTGGTGAAAGGAAACACATGCCTAAAGAATTTGCCACTAAAAGCTACATCACAGAAAACTTAAATTGTAACAAATATGCTGTTTTATGTTTGTTTTATCCTAAAACATGTATGGTCTACAATCTAATATGTATGTACATCACCAGTCTGCATGAAACTTGGTGTGATTTGAGTCCATGTGGACGACAAAGAAAAGATTTGTGTGCATTCAGGCTATCACTCCCTGAATGCAGCACTTTTTGGGCAACCATACTGTATGCCAAATTGTCTGTTGCATGTGACTGTACCTTATTTGTGGCATAATGACACATATTAATGCAAAAAAATTGTGGTTCATTAGCCTATATGAGTAAAACTTTGACAAAATTTGACATGTGCGTTATTTGTCAATAGGGGTTACGGCAACTGATACAATACTGCAACTGAGCTCAATACATTCCGGTCCCAATATTTTTATACAAAAGCCAAGACTGAAATTTAGTATGCTTACACTTGGCAACATTTGCTCAAATCTCCTGAAGTTCCATTTGGCTCACTTAACAAAACATCATGAACAGCCAATCAAAATTCAGCAGGCAATACATGCTTATGCCAGTATCATAATGTAAGAGTTCACAAAATTCACAAAGTTTCACACCCTACATCACTACTATATACGCTGGAGATTTTGTGAAATTTCATCCATCGAGTGTGCTGCAATGGACACATTTCAATTATGCAAAAACTGCTTGGACTATTATTTGAAATTTTAGTTCCATACTTGGCCACATCTCCTACATGCCCTTCCAGCTCACTCAACAAAATAGTCAATCAAAATTTAGCTGCAAATATATGCCTGATTTTAATTACATTTTGTATGCTCATTCATAATTGCATTTAAAAATAGTAACATTACAACTACAAGCTACATTTTGCTCTGTTCCTCATAGTTTGGTCTACACTCTACATTTGTTTCGTCTTTAAATCCTTACGCGACATTTACAAAATTCAAATGGTCCCATTCCACATTTTCTGTTCTGCAGCAAATTACGCACCACATTTATGACGCACCAAACTTATGAAGAATCCATGCAGATAATTGCATAGCAGAAGTTTAGGTTTACTGGATGTCCTAAATGAAATGACTACATTTGTATTACGGAGATCACTGGACCTAGGTCCTACCACCACCAATGTAAAGAAATATGAGCTGCTAACTCGTCTGTGTACCTTTTTACATGAAAATGGCTACAAATAACTTTCATCTTTTATTTCCTTCAATTGCATTGGTCTTTTTCCCTCACAAGTACAACTGGGCCTAAATACCTATTTGCAGACACAGGGCTAATTGCATAACTGCTGTATTTTTTTTTAATTAAAAGACAGTTTGGTTTCATGTGGACATACATTTTTGTCATTATCTTTCTTGATAGGCTACAACATACCTAATTATGGAAATTATTAAAACACCCATTTCCTCTTTACTAATATCAGACAGATAATCTGCATAAAAGTAGTACTGCAAAGCTGTAGATGTAATGAACATTTATTATTCATAATGTTTGGACATTTAAAAAGAAAACATAAGTGGGTGAAGGTCCTCTTTACTATCCCTCAAGATCCAAATAACCTGGAACACACAAAGTTTCACATTATGTAGATTTTCAGTAAAAATTGTGTTTCTTCTGCACTTGAGAACTTTTTAGGGAATGAGCGAAATGAAATATGAGCAATTTTTCCCCATTTTATGATGCCTTGACAAATGCCATTTTAAAAGTCTTTTTCTTGTCCTCCTTTGAGTCTGTGTTTGTTGATGGTTCCTGTTCTTCATGGTCTGTACTGGGTGAAAGTCTTTCTTCTTTCTCCTCCTGTTGTTGTTCATGTGCCTTCTCATGTGTCTTGTTTGGGCTGTCTGGCTTTTCTGTTTCAACTGTGTTCTCTATCTCAGGTGGCTGATCAGGCTGTGAGGGAGAAAGGGCAACTATTACAAAGTGCACAGAGCTACGGTTCATGCAGGTTCTTTGGAAAACTTCAAGTGAAAAATATAACGACCACAGGGCCTTCTCTTCTGTGGGTCCTCCCAGCTACAAACCATATAATTGTAATATATTAAATTATTTTTAATTTACAGGGAGGACAATGATAATAATGAAAAGATTTTCCAAGCAATGCAAATATTTAGATAAGTAGAGCTTATCTGCTGACTGCATTTAGAGATTCGCCCAGAACGAGCACAAATTTTGAAATACATTCTGGCGGAATACATGCGAGTTCAAAACACCTGAAGTATGATTTACTGTTAAGAAGAGTCCAAACAAAAAAGCCTTTTATGCTGTCTATGACTACATTACTCTAGGAGCCCCCAGGTGGCTCAGGAGTCCAAAGGAAGTGCTTATTTACTGCAAGAAACGGACTCCAATAAATAAATTGGGACAGGGTGATTTCATGGGCTTAGTGAGCTCTGACCTCACTGAAACCCAGGCCACAGTGTCTCCTATTTCGCCCAGAAAGCTTGCCATCTAGACCCTGCTGGTACTGGTGCTCCAGCTCAGTGTTCATCCTCTGATCTTCAGCACCTAGAGAGATGAAAGAACAATGTAGAGGAGCAAGAACTTTATTACTGACAGTAAAACATCTCCAAACAGACAAGCAGGTGGGCAACCATAAAGAAAGGGGTGTCCGACTCTACCCCTGGATATCTGGCTCCAACCTGAATTTAACAATATAATCAAAAAAGTCTAAAACTTACAAATTGCTAAGTCCAAACATTAAAGGTGGGAAAAATATTAAATCGGCTTTGGAACTAAACTCTGTAGGAGAGTAAATGTCCAGGTGTACCGGTGGTTAGAGCTATCCAAGAACATTCACCCCAGTCAAAAACGAATTCACTGATCTTCTATCCTTCTGTTAGCATGTATAAATGAGGGGCACTGTGAACAATGCATCCTGGATTTGTGCTAAACTCGCTTTAATATGCATAATAAAACATTGCAGGTTAATGCACTAGATACTTATTTTATGTTTACTCACCAGTACGAAAATTTGATGTTGATTTGTGATCTCCAATAACAAGGCGCCCAGTGTGCTCTTTCTGGTAACAAAGGCCAAAACGTAACAGGTTTTTAGTTTTATTTCAATCTACAATGATTACTGTGTCCACTGTATGTTCGTTATGTAAACACTAAATTTACAACTACAAGTCGTGTTGATAAGGTTCATATTTACCTTTCCTGCCCCCATCAGCCTCAGAAACTTCTGCTTCCTTTCATCCGTGCCCAGGTCTGCTGAGGACCACCGTGTGGACCCTGACTGTGCAGGAGAAGGGAAACTGTGAAACCAGTTTCAGTTTACCAGTTGTTTGGACTGAAGTAGTATGGCTACTACATTTAGCAAATAGCTAACTAGCATGCTATTTTTGATCTATGCTGCAAGATCATTCAACGTTCACTATAGATCAATAACGCGGACATCTCACAACGTTTTTATCAGAGTCTATAAATTTAACTCTGTACAGAAACGAAGTGAACTTTATTTTGATTTACTTGCCAAAACTGCTCGTAACGGCTCGGTACACAGGCTGTTTATAGACACAGCTAATGCTAATCCACCAACGCTGAATGTGCATGACCAAATATTTTGCCTTAACGATGTAAGCTGCTTCCCCGTGATTTAACCTGAACAGATCGGTTTGTATTGAGTGTTAGTTTATCTATAGTCAGTTAGTTTCCCGAACCAGAAACAGCATAAGAGAGGAGCTGGAGCCGTGCAGGGCCTAGCTAGCTGTGTTAGCCGGACTGGCTGTTTCAGATTAATAGAGTTAATAGATCACTTCTGGTATCAAACATACTTCATCAGGAGACGCGGGTCGTTTTCTCCCCGGACTCCGCTGCTCTGAAGAACTCATTTCACACAGACGCTCCCGGCCACACACACATGCAGATGTGTTCGGGCAGTCTCTGGCAGTGGCAGCGGGTGTTCAGTAATACACCACCCCCCCACACTACACACAGATCTCCCTCACACTTCCCGCACACACACACAAATACACCTCCCTCCCCGCACACTTCTCCCCCGACACACCCCTCTCTTCATACACTTCCCCCGACACACCCTTCTCCCCACACCCTTCTCCCCCCACACACATCCCCCCCAAGAACCCACGACCACACGCACGTCTCCCCCACACTTCCCGTACACACCCACGCGGCCCCCCCCACCCCTCCCCCACGCCTCTCCCCACACACTTCTCTGCCACACACTTCTTCCCCACACACCTCTCTCCACACCCCCCCCCCACATCCCTCCATACACTTTCTCCACACACACCACTCCCCACACACTTCTCCCCCCACACACATCCCCCCCAAGAACGCCCCCCACCACACACAAGTCTCCCCCACACGTCCCGTACACACACGCGGCCCCCCACACCCCTCACACACACTTCTCCCCCACACAAGCACCTCCACACACACCCCCCCCACATCCCTCCCTATCTCCCACACACACATCCCTCCCCTCTCACTCATTCCTTTCCACACCCCCCCACACACACCACCCCTCTCCT
>JBBJLS010070167.1:0-12191 GCA_037577275.1 Bryconaethiops microstoma
TATATCTTTGTGTGTGTGTGTGTGTGTGTGTGTGTGTGTGTTTTGGTTAAAAAAAGCCCCTCTTTGATGAAGGCAACTCCTGGTTATTCATTAATACATTAACTCCATCATCAATTTTTTGAGCTTATCATTACCAGGGTCGCGCTTGGTGCTGGAGCCGGCGGGTTTAGTATATTACTAAAAAGAAAACAAAATCATGGACAAGCACATAAAGCTAAACAAAAAGGCAAAATATCTAATATATGTTGTGTGCACATTTAAATATTATTCAACCTGTTTCTAGACATTTTACTTATTTATTTATACATATTTATTGAGATAGACATTTTGCTTTGTTTTTGAAATAAGGCTCAAAACAAGCAAAATGATCTGTGAAACAAATTAACTGGATGTTACGCTAACATGCTTCTCATCCTAGGTCAGTACTGCAGTACAGCAGTGTCTAGAGTGAGATTTCCTAGTTTACAGACAAGAAAAACCCCTTCTGATGACGTATCTCGAAGGTGTAATTATATTTTGAAATGGTGAATACAAGGGGGTGGGCCTTTCACTAGCTAGCATGATGCATGATGGGTAATATAAGACAAGTATGCTAGCGACTATGTGGGATACCATAGCAACCACCAGATATAATATAACAACACCCTAGCAATGACCTGAAAGACTAAAGCAACTAACAAGCGATGTCCTACTAGACACCTGGGATGACGTATGAACTGCTTACCAACACCAATTTTATTTGACTTTTTTAAGACTCTATACTTTACATATACTTTGTACTGTGTCTGTGTGTGTCTGTGTGTGTCTGTGCAGTCGTAACATAAGAAATTTCCTCCGGGATCAGTAAAGTTTTCTGATTCTGGAAATAGACTGAATAATCTTATAATATTCCAACAGTGATCTAATGAGAAATGTTAGTATATTCTGAAGAGAGAAAAGTCTTTGAACTCCACAAACTAGGTCTGAACATTGTTTCATGTATCACAGGATACAGGATACACAGGATGCTCGAAAAGCCAGTGGGAGTGATGTTACAAAATCTTGACCTTTCGTTTAATCAGGGCCTTCTTTGCAGTGTTCACAGTCCTGTCAGTTTAATCAGGGTTCTTCCCTCTGCTGGGTGATAGTAGAGGGATAATAGGGTCTTCATCTGGTGCGGTTTTGGGACTTTGAGGTCTGGGTCGGGTAAATGGCAGTGCTGTGCTGAAAGGCCATAGTTGGCTGGCGTCCCCTTCACTGAGTCACGCAGCAGGGAAGGAAGTCTAATCGGAATGGGCTTGGGATCGGGCCACTTTGGGCCAGGAGGCTTCCTGCCATTCGTTTTGATACCTGCAGAGACAAATGCCTGTCAGACTGGCTCCTCTGTTCTTCACATCCCTGCATCCCCCCTCCACTCCTGCCTTTACACACCAGTTACATTGTGGCTTGTTTCATTGCTTCTCTACACGCCTTCCTGTCTTTCTTTCTCTGTTCACCCATGACCAGATTGGTGATGTACACTCATGAAAATAACACATCAGTTAGAGACAACTCCTTTATTTTCAGATAAATGCAAAAAAACAATGCTGTCCACCCCAACTGATGATACAGAGCTACTATAGTTTCCTAAAAGTTTATTTACTGACTATTTCTTAACATATTTCTTTATAGCTGGGATAGGAGCTTGTGGTTTTATTCTCCAAACCCATCAGTGAATGTCTTTTGAGGTGTTATATGTAAATTTGATGATGGTAAAGTAGTAGGAACTTAAAAACAAACATACACAATGTAGGCCTCAACCATTATTGTATTTTTTTTTTTTTAATGACAAACCTCATACCATCATGAAATAATGTCTTTAATAATTTCTGTGAGAAGGAAGCAGTGTTTCTGAAAGCCTCATATTCTCCTGAACCTTTTTACACTCAGATACCTGTCCATGTTAGAGCATATAGTTTAATAAGTAGAGGATTTTTCTGGTTTTGGATACCTGCAAAGATTCTATGACACAATCTTGACTGCCACTGTTCCTTAAAAATCTCATTATACAGTTTCCCACTCACCCCAGATCGGCCAAGATCATATTTGGGGTCTAAATGTTGCTTCTTTAGTTTGGGTGCTTAAGGCAAATGTTACAAACACTAATGTCAATTAGTGTTTGTAACAAAAACTAAAAGTCAATAGTCATTCAAATCCTTTCTATAAACACACCCCTAAACTCAACCTGCTGAAACGGCATACGACTTTTCATCAAGATAGACTTGTGAATGCAGTTTTGTCACAGAATGACTTTTGTTACAAAATTGTCCTAAAAACAGTCCTTAAAGAAGAACTGGATGTGGTTTGAGTGGGTTGAGATACATTTTGGCGATGAATTTACAGGAAAGAATCAGATGTCTATTGCCATTTCTTTAAATATGTAAAAAGTAAATGTAAGATGAAATTTTTTGTTTGCTTGCCTATTGGCTGTTTAATCTCCACTCCCTGTGTACCACGTGTGTGTGTGTGTGTGTGTGTGTGTGTGTGTGTGTGTGTGTGTACACACTAGCCACAGTGTGTGTACACACTGGCCACAAGCTTCCAGTGCTGTCCTTATTGTTGGATATGCTGCAGTAGTTTTTTGAGTAGATTCATAATCAGGTTGTTAATTTGGTTGTAGACAGTTATAGATCATTAATAAGCAGTCATAAACAAGTTAAGATACCTACAATCTACAACCTAATGAACAACCTGATTATAAATCATTTATAAAACCTTTATAAGGAAAGTCTTATTGTAAAAACCTGTGTGAGTCTGTGCAGTTGAAGCATGAGCAGTTTTTGATTCTGATTACACTTTTCTTTTGCATTGCCTTTGGTTTTGCAGAGGTAAAGTGTTAACTTAGCTTCAACAGCACATGACATAACGTCAGGAATCTTTATCTTCTGCCTGTTTTTCTGTCTGCGCTGGTCAGCCTGGTGTCGACAGGGCATGTGTATATTTATCCCCTCACGGAGTCGGATTCCAGCCGCTTGAACCGACGCACACAGTTAAAAAGGTCCCATTTCCCGTCCCTGGCCAGGAAGGGAAGTGAGGACCACGGCACCAGAGGGGTAGTGCAGCCAGCGCGTAGACCGTGGACCATAATAAACACTCACTTTCACAGCGGCAATCGCAGACAGACAGCAAAAGAAATAAATGAAAGAGACGCGCTGTTCTTTGGAAAGTAAATGTCTTTAAATTAGATTCTCTTTTTTATTTGTTAACAAGACAACTTGGCCTTCACCCTCTGGGCAACGCAGAGGTTATTATGTAACCCTTAAAGCATGAATGAATAAAATCATGAATGTACTGTCCGAGGCTGAAATGTAAAAATCACAGTGAATGTGAAACATTAGGGGAACCAGACACTTGTTTTTCTTACATTTGTTGCTATTGTTTATATAATTATTAATTAATAGACACATGCAACACACCAATCCAACTCCACAATATTCGGCTGTGCTGATGGCTAGTGTAGTAGAGAATTCAACACAAGAATCCAAACCTGAAACGTTTCTAAATCAAATGCAGACAGTCAGAAAGTTGAGGCAACGCTGTTTATTAAGACGGCTGCATGACCCCTTGAGAACAGTGATCAGACGTTCTCTTTTCTCTCAAGTCCATATTCATTAAATAGTCTTTTTACACCACTCTCTTTCATTTTAAGATGACACCAACACTTGGCTTTATGCCCATTGTCACATTTTCCCCTTCTCCCCCAAATGAGGACTGGCACTTCGACAGACGTTCATGCTGATATAATCTTTATTTATAAACCAAACAAAAGACACGAGGGCCAAAACGAAAAGGAGAAAAGGCAAGTACTCTTTACAGGGCCACGGTGGACCGACAACTAAGCACCACAAAACTCAACTTTAATACCAAAACCCAAAGCCATGAACCCAACAACCAAACGGTCATCATCCTCAGGCTTACCAAGCCTGACAGTATCCCCCCCCCTTCTAGAGTGCCCCACCGGGGCGCCCAAAGACCCCCATCATACACCAAAGGCGGAGGAGGGGAAGGCAGCGGCAAAGGGCAGTGTCCCATGGCTTCCAGCCGGCTGCATCTCAATAGACGACATCCTGGCCGATGCTCTGCTCAGGTGGGTCCGATGGGACGCTCCCCTTTGAGAGTCCCGGAGCATACACTGGGAGCTCCCATCAGGGAGCCCCTCACTGTCCTCTGGGGCGGAGCCCTTTCCTGGGAGCCTCACACTGTTCTCCTAATGCTCCTACTGGGAGCCCCTCTCTGTCCTCGGGGATGGAGCCCCCTACCAGGAGCCCCTCTCTGTCCTTGGGGACTGAGCCCTCTACAAGGAGCCGCTCTCTGTCCTCGGGGGCGGAGCCCCCTACCAGGAGCTCCGCTCTGTCCACAAAAACACCAGAAACCATGTGGAATGCCATAGAAACCACCAGATATACAATAGCAACACCCTAGCAAGGTCCCCCTAGACACCTGGGATAACATAGGAACTGCTTCGTAACAAACTAACAACCACCTGGAATCAACAACCATCTGGAATACTATTGCAAACATCCATGAACCCTAGCAACCACATAAAAGACCAAAGCAACCAACAAGCAAGGTTCTCCTAGGCACCTGGGATAACATAGGAGCTGCTTAGTAACACACTAGCAACCACCTGGAATATCATAGCAACACTCAGCAGTCACCTGGAATACTACTGCAACCATCCATCAACCCTAAATACCAGCTGGGATACCACTGCAACCATCTAGCAAGCCAATAGCAGAGCTGCCTAATTATTAAAGCCTAATTATTATGCAGTCATTTAACATTTTTTCAGGAAATATGCTTTTTTCTTGTTTTATTTTATTATTATGCCATGTTCCTACTTGTGTTTTTTATATTCTTGTTGTTTTGTAAATCCTCTATAATCTGTTTTAGTATTTTGCCCCTTCTGAAGCACCTCTAGCTATGTGTTATGCACGGCAGGTGCTATAAAAATAATTCCATAAAATAATTATATATATCCCGTCTAATCCACAGGTGACGGATGGAACCACCCTGTCATTTGTTTCAAGTAATTATTCTTCAGAAACCATCCAGGGAAATTTAAAGGGAAATGAACTGCTGAAATGGGCAACAACCGAATTTGGAGGGGTGACGACATTCACTGCAGTCCGAGACCCAGTGGCAATCACACTGACTGGAAATAAAGGTAAAGGTGCAGCTCTGCTGACACCAACTTCTGTTAATATCTGGTATAGTGCGCGTGTATTCAGACTTTTTGATAAGAAGCCGAATATTAATCATTTAAAATTCTGTTTTTGTGGTCAAGTCACCTCCGTAATGTATAAGAGAAGAGAGAGAATTAGGGCTGTGTAGAGGTGAGAAAGTGTGTAGAGGAGAGAGAGTCTCGACTGTGTTGACTGGCAAATTCAGAACACAAAGTATTATGGAGCAAAAGACTCAGGAGACTTATAAACAGGGTTTAAGACACTAAAGCTCAGTTCAGTTGTGTTTGTTGTAGTTTTAAAATAATTAAAATTATTTATTAAAAATAAATAAAATCTAGTTTTTTTTTAACCTTGATGTCTCCTTATGACATTTGTGTGGCTTTCTATGCTACAAACGATCATAGTATTTTTTTCCATGACAAATTTTTATTAAATAGGCTGTTTGGGTCATTGTGCCTTTACAACTAAAATGTTCAAATGATCTCTGGTTTTATTGGCTGCCTTTATTGAAGATACACTTGGGAGGGGCTGAACTGGGGAATGAACATAAAAACAGTATGTTCTGAGTGAGTGCATTCAAACAGCATTTACTTACTTTATCCAACTCTGTTATTTTTTATACCAAGTGGCCCTTTAATAAGTTTAACAAATGTATCAAGCAGACTTTAAAGAGTTGTTTTGTAAATTAACAAAACTTTCATCTCCTTCTTCAGGGACATTACCTGTCTGCCAGCTGAAGAATGAGTTCACGAACGAGAAGAAAGCCCTCAAAGTAGAGTCTGACAAGAGAGCAGTAAAGTCTTGCTTAACTGCACATCAAAAGGACAATGTGCATGTTATCAACATTCCTGATGATGTTAGCATTAGGTTAGTCAATATTATATACGTGTGTGTATGTATGTGATATTCATGTATATGTTCATTAAGGTGGATCAGACTTGTGGATGGGGTTTAGTGTGACTTACTGTGAGCTCTAAAAATAAACTTCACGATGGAGCTGAATGCTGTTGTGCATTTTTACACAACGGGGTCTGTTTTCACAAACCACCTCAGGAAGCAGGAGAACTGGCCTAGAATCTGTTTTTAGGTCACAGCTGTCATAAATGCTTTTGCTTTTGTTTATCTCTATTAAATATAAATCCATATTACTTATTCATACTGTAGATGATATATTATTGTTTATTATATTGCTCAGTATATTGTTCATTGTGTCGTTTATATACTGTTGTTTTATACTGCTGTGCTTAAGAGACACTATCGACCGGAACCAAATTCCTTGTATGTGTTCGCTCACATACTTGGTCAATAAACACGATTCTGATTCTGATCCGAGAATACAGAGAAATCTGATCTGAGATCAGTCCTGAGACCAAAAAGAGAGACTGCAGTGTAAACAGCCTTGCATCATCTGTGGCACTGAAGTTTACTTAATTTTTACAGCTCACAGTAAGTCATACTATGTCCTGAACCACGTTCACAAATCCGATCCACCTATTGACGTCTAGTTTTTATTAGCTACATTAGCACTGTAGCTTAAACGCTGTACTTAAGAGGGAAAATTCCGATTTCATACAATGTGAGCTCAGTGGAAAAGTGTATAATGAAAAATGATTCTTGCTTTTCAAAGTGCGGCCTTGTTTTTCAGAGAGGTTACAGTAGAAACCCTTTCCCCAGTTAGGCTGGCCCTGAGGGGTCCTGCTGGAACCCGCTGGAAAGTTGAGGGTGAAAATGTGGCTTTTATGGTGAGTGAGGAATGGTCTTCCTTGGGAGCCTTTATATCATGTCACTTTGGGACAAATTTTTTAATTTATAATTTTATATTAGTTATATTAGGTCTATTATATAATGTGGTATACATTTCCCCTGATTTGTAAAACTTATAACTACACATTTGAACCTAAATGTATTTAACAGACATTTTATATATCGTAAATTAGACTTTCGTAAATTTTATATGTCTTAAATTAGAATTATTTATTAACATCAGGATTATTTAAATGTGATTAATAAATGAACATGTACATAAATATTTAGCTGTCTATAAACTCCCCTAGTCAAATTACATGCAATTTAATGTACACATCCTCTACAGGGAACATTTAAATATGGCATTTTTTAAACAAATTGTTGTGCATTTTTATTTATTCAACAAAATAATCTATAAAATATCACCCCATAACCATCACACAGGCCTCATTTCATGTTTTATTTCCTCTGCAGTTTGTTCAATACAGCACACATGCAGTAATTATGTATTAAAATGTACAGGAGTGTCTCTGTAGGTGCCACATATTTATTCATCAACATCAACATTGATCAGGGAAGCCAAAACTTTTGCAGAGCAGCTGTGTAGTATCCAATGTAATATTATATATATTATGTCATAATATAACCATATTCTGCGTGTTGTTCCAAAATATTTGTAATATTTTGTGATGGGAGCTGTTTTATTAAACCTTTTTTATTTTCCTTGTTATCTCTGTTACCCATAAAAGTGTCAAAATTTCCTTTTGTCTAGAGCAACAACATCATACACATCAATGGCATGGACATCCGTCCAAGGCAGAACATCTCGAACATTGTCAGTGAGCTGAAGCAGGAGGTGCAGTCATATTACAATGTTACATCCATTAGCAGCTACACCGAGATTCACCTCAACAGCTCTGCAATCAAACTGAAGATTAACCCGCAAGTGGCAACTACAGGTAACGTGCCATTAATTCCTTCATTTCTGACTCACTGGACACAATGCTGCCTAGCTCATCTCTTTTTTTTTGCATTTTTCCAATATCTCACAAATGGTCTAGACAGCGACTGGACTGGATGTTATTTATATCTATATTATGAAAAAATGAGTGTAATGCAGTGTGTCTGCAGTTTCATCATTTCAGTTTTAGACATGTTAGCCAAACTGCTGCTAATATAATGGACAGCTCAACAGGAGAACACGAACTGCTAATTCTGTTATGTCAGCTAGTAGATGCCTAATTTACACAAGACTCCCACCCAGAGAGAGACAGGACAGTTATGCTGAGTGATAGGGGAGAGGGAGGATCACCCTACTCACCCAGAGGGAAGAGAGAGAGAGAGAGAGAGAGAGAAAGAGAAAGAGAGAGAGAGGGTATATTTATAATGAATGATAAGGGGAGAAGGAGGACCATCTTCCCTACCCAGAGAGAAAGAGAGAGAGGTCATCTATATGTGGTGGTAAGGGAGAGGAGGGACCACCCTACTCACCCAGAGAGAGAGAGAGGTCAGTTATACAGAGTGATAGGGGAGAGGGAGGACCACCCTACCCACCCAGAGAGAGTCATGGATGGCTGAATCATTATTTATGTTTCTTGGTCTTCTGCTGCTAGTCTTATAACCACACCTTTTAACAGTGTACATAATTTACACATTATTAAAAAATATTAAACTATTACCATAATTATTGCCCAACTTAAAAACTGAAAGACAGATTTGCGCTAAGGTTATCTATATGGTAGACAGCGACACTACATCGATTCGAACTTAAAACCTCCCGACAGTAGGGCAAATGAGGCATATTTAGCGCTTCATATTCTCGCACACATTGATCCTGAGAGTTTTATTGTTTATTGGAATTATAAGCCTCCTGGTATTGGCTAAAGCCACATAATCTCTTGGGCCCTAGTATTTTATTCATGTAGAAAAGATTTACACATTTGAATCAGTGTGAGAAGCTTCTCCAGGCAATAAAGCCCAAACAATGATTTGTGCTGCATATTAAGCTGAACTGAAGGCAAAAGATGAAAAACGTGCACAGTGACAGTTCTCTCTTTGTAGCTGCAGGAGCTTTGATGACAAGCACCACATCTCCTCCTTCTCACATGCATATGCTGCTTTTCACCTCTTCGGACTACACGACAGCCCTGGATGCCAGCACTAAAGTACAGACCAACAAGAGGATCTACGCTCAGGTAAACTAGTTTAACTCTAAAGGAACAATCGAAAAATACAAAGAATCAACAGTCTCTCAATTCTGCATGGATTTTTCTACCATATTTTCTATTTGTTTTAAACAAACGGCCCCACTCTTTTTCCAATTTCAGCCTTTTTTTTCTGCCCTTTAGCTTTAAATATGTTATCCTTATTACTGCTATATTAAAATACTAATCAAGTGTTTTTGCATCATTAATTACATGGTTAGTTACTTAACTGATTACAGGTGTTTACACTTGTCACTTTTCTGTGAACAGTGAACCTGATGCATAAAAAACAGTAAAGCTGATGCATAATTTCTTCTGTTTGTAATATTTGTTTAGTTGGAAAATACATTTGCTACTGTATATTTTATTACTTTAGTTTAGCCTTTCCAAATTTCTTTCATTTAATTTGATTTAAATTAAATTCTGAACATTTCATACACTGAATAAGTTATGTGCCATGCAAAAGTTTATGTACGGTCTATTTTATAGTTAAGTTTTACTTTTTTCCCAGTACATTAATAAAATAAAAAAAAGTTGCCAAACTGTTCAGATACCAAAGGTTTCTGTGATGATGTTAATCACTTTCTTTTGGCCCCATGGTTGCAGGTTTCGAGTGTGGTCCATGGAAACTTGATCCTGATTATCAAAGTGCTTACGTGTTCGGTGCACTCTAAAGGCCTGCAGCCGGTGGAGAGGGCAGTACCCTTAAAGTTGGAGCCCTGCACTGCCAAAGCCTGCTACAACAATGCCAGGTTCAGCTTCTCCTTCGACATGATCCAGGACCTGCCCTCCAGCAGCTGGGATTTGGAGTGCAGTGTCACGCTCTGCCCTGAACGAGTGCTCGTAGGTTTACCTTAATGCCATATAAAGCTAAGAACCGTAGGCTGGGAGAGATTCTGAACTGTGGGTCATAAGGAAGCCAGGAAACTAAAGTTTAAAAAGATCGAGATCTTCAGTGTGAAGTCAAGTACAGTGTACAGTAGAACAAAATATTGTTGTTTGTACACGGATGGAACTTAACGCAAGTAAACCTCACCAGCATCTAGAGATGAGATCATTAAAAGAGACCATAACAATTGTCTAAATTTAGTATTAAAAGTCATAAAATGTTTTCTTGAGAGTTCCTAGCTCCACTCCTGACTTTACGTTTGCACACACGAGTAGCCCTGCGAGTCACTGTGACAGGCTAAACAGGGAGCATGCTAATGACTATTTTTCAGATTTAATGTTTGTCAGTTCTTTTCATACTGAGGATTTTCTCTATGGATATAAAAAGTGGATGCAATTTTTAATACACTGAGGTTTTACGAGTCTTTTTTTACTTAAATGTCAGTCCTGATGTCACCTGAAATGCCTGCAGTAGCAGTAATTTTTTACAACTCACAGTAATTCATACCTTAACAAAGAGTTGGATGTAGTTTTAGAGGGTGAAAAGACATTTCGGGAATGTGTTAACAGAAAAGATTTGGAACAATATTAACTTCTTGTTCTAGCAACGTTTGTCTCATGGCTTTAGTTCTAAACTAAAGAAGCAAAATTTGAACATAAACTGTCTTGGCTGATCAACTAAATCTGAGGTCATTAAGGTCAGTAAGTTGCTTTAAAAATGTATAATTAGTAATAGTTATTTAATATAATAAAAAGAAAATAATAAAATAAAAAATAATGTTAACACGTTTTATAGTATTTATATTAATAGAAAAATCTGAAAATGTAATCTTTCTTTTTTGTTTATTATTTAGACGTTGATTACACGTTTCCCCTTAATTTCACTATTTTTCCTGCTGCTGTATCACTCATCTGAAACTGGTCTCTCGGAAGTGGTTTAAAATCAGAAAGATCTTTTTTTGGGGGAAGATTCAAGAATTTGAAGGCATCTGATATGCAGATTGTTGCAAAGTTTAGAAAAATTTGACCAAATTGTCCATAGGGAATACTGACTCCTGTTAGAGCAAACAGTTCTTTGCAAGCAACTATTTGGACAGTGCTCTGGATTTCTAAATGGCCTGAGTGCGCTCTGGTCCCCTGAGAGTGTATTTACTAATGCATTCATCATTAACCAGCCAGCAGCCATTAATCAGTGGCCATTACACAGGAATTACAGCCGCCCACTGACCAGTCAGAGGCAAACATTTGTCACGGCGGTGAGGAACGATGAAAAATTAAGACTAATCACATTTGTCACTTGGCCCGGCAAAAGAGACATTCGCTCATTCCCAGTCGGGACACGCGTCTTCATTAAAGTTCAGTATTTTCTGACTGTTATTCGCTCATTTATTTGTGCTCTTATTTTTTCGTTTATTCTTCAGAGCTGTACAGAACCTCAGTTGGTGAAGCGGAATCTGCAGGTCATCCAGGCGTACGTTCCACCTAAAAGTGAGTACATTTCCAGAACATTCTTTTTGCCAAAATATTGTTTCATCCAGTGAAAGCATCTTAACCCTTAGAACAAAGAGTGTTTTAGTAAAATCTGATTTCAACATATAAAAATGGTGTATAACAGTCTAAAACTGGTCTTTGTTCTCCTACATACTCGCCATTTGCTGCTCTTTCATTCGGAGTGCCGGATCCCCTTCCTTTTCTCCACTCACTTGTGGGTGGAGACTATCCTGAAAGTTCTCCCAGGTTCAAAGATCTGTTTATTCCATTTGTTTCTAAGACCTAAAATGAAAGAAATTTGGGCATTTTTGTTCTCAGTAGTCATTACCATTACATGTTTTTTAAATTACAGTAACTTTGGTGCTGATATAGGAAGACCAAACAAAGCTCAGCATGACGTCTGACACCTCCAGCATCAACACAAACTGGGAGAACTTCCATATAAGGAGTGGTTTGGCTGTATGATGACAATTTACCAATTGAAGAGCAAATTTCCAAAACTCGCTCAGTCTATTTTTTGTGATTTTTTTAAGTAACACTACTATTGGCGCATTTTTACATTACTTCTTTATGTGCAATAATATAACCGACCAAAACTCACTCAGTCCTTGCACAATACACGGTACAAGATTAGGTGAATTTCCAAAACTCACTCAGT
>JBBJLS010070168.1:0-12191 GCA_037577275.1 Bryconaethiops microstoma
CGTTTTACACACCACATAGACACACACACACACACACACACACACACACACACACACACACACACACACACACAGTATCACACTGAAAGGTAGAAATCGTAAGGGGGACAAAACGTTGAGCCAGACTGTATTGCAATACAAGGGGAGGCTGCTTTATGGCACAGTAGTGGAACAGCGTGTCGTCCTTCTCTGAGAAAGTTACACTCTGGCCATGGTCATTATTCTAAATCACTGTGGACAATCTGGAGTTTCCCCTTTAATAACGCCTTCACAAAATGATCATCATCAGCCCGCAGCACTGGAGGGGGAACCATTCCATCTTTTATCCTCCTATTCTCTGAGGAGCCTCGCCTCGCTCTTTTACTCATCTTCACGTCTGCATCCTTCGCTCCTGAACGACGGGGTGGCTTTGATGTCTGGAGCATAAATTGCAGCGGTGGAATTAATTTGCGCAGCGAAACCCATCATATCGGATAGCATAACGTGCAACCGACAAGTAACCGACACATATGAATAATTAATTGTCATCTTATTGAACCATAGTGAGAGAGAGAGAGAGAGAGAGAGAGAGAGAGAGAGAGAGAGAGAGTGAGAGAGAGAAAGAGAAAGAGAGACAGAGGGAGAGATGGGGTGTGAGAGTAAAAAGTGGTGGAGAGGGAGGGAGGAAGTTATGAATTATGATTTAAGGATGCACAACGTGTCATTTGTTCATCATTATTGTGATACTAGCCTTTGCAATGCTAAGCCTTCTAACCAATCACAGTGGGTTTAGCTGTCTCCTGAGAGCGTCCTGACCAATCATAGTACCAGATTGTCTGGGCTGTTTTTCTGAATCACATTATACATGTAAACAAACAGAAGTGTTGGTCAACCACTGTGTCTGTGATATAACAACGGAAATCACAATCAAAATGTGTAGCAGTTTAATTACAGGTTGGTATTTACTTCATATTGTGTGGCCCTGATGAATAAAGGCATATTTGACTTGTTTTTCAATTGAAACGGGAATTACACCAATTTTCCAAAATTTCTACCTACTTAAAATGAATTAGTTGTAAACAGAGTGGTTCAGACTGAGTTTAGTGTGAAACCCTTCATTCTAGAGAAACTCACGGAGTCACTTCTTGGTGCAGAAACCACAACACCTTCAGAGGTCTTGTGGAGTCCATACCTCAATGAGTTACAGCTGTTTGGGAGGCATGAGGGGTTTGTGGATATATTAGGCAGGTGGTTCTAATGCTGTGGCTGATCAGTGTTAGTAGGTTATACAGTAGGACAGATGGCGTCATTACGTGTGTCAGATGCATAGCCACACACACACACACATATACATACACACACACATCCTGAGGAATGTAAGTAAGACACAAGAGGCTTCACTTTAGAGCAAGAAAGCCTGATACATTTACACACCGTCGTCCAGGGGCTTAGATGTTAGCCGGCTAATCTCTCACTCAAACACACACACATGCAGAAATACACATACACATACACACACAGAACAGGCTGTGCTGCTAATTCCACAGTCTGTGAGGAGACACACAAGGGACAGGAAGCAGCCAAAACAACAAAACGCCAGACGACACCGTGTGACCTCCTCTTCACGTGTGTCTGCTAAGCTAGCCACATGCTAACTTGCAAAAGAGAGATGCTAGCTGGCCTCAGTTGTTTTTACATCATTAGGAGTGAGAAATGCACACAGGTGGGAAGATAGAGGGATGAGAGAAAGCAAACAGAGGGGCATCAGTATCTGAGGACAAAATTTTCCCCCTCTGTGCCTGGATTTGGACTTCACTGTTCAAATGCTCCTTAGGTGGAGCAAATATCACCTGATGTTAAGGTCTCAAGCACAAATCCGAATGTTTTATCTGAAAAGTGATGTTTTTATCTCTTTTATTTTAGATATGGTATGTGTAGAATTTCTTAGACTTTCAGTACTAGTTGCTGTTTAGGAACTAGTATCCGACTAATCGTTCTCACAAACCACTTCTGTTTATGCTTCATATTTAACCTTAAGCATGTATTTAGTATTTGGTTTTAAAATGGAAATACTGTAGTTGTGCTCTGCAGCTTCTCTTTAGATTGAATGGTATAATTTAAATGAACATTGAACTTTTCTAATGTCCTAATTTATTGTTCTTGCAATAATATAATACATTATGATGTAAAACAATACATTATGAAAAACAATGCCATATGATACAGTATGATACAGTGTGACACTATACAATACAGTGTGACACTATATGTTACAGTGTGATAAGGTATAGTGTGATACGATACAATACAGTGTGAAAATATACAATACAGTGTGATACAATATGATACAGTGTGACATGATACGATACAGTGTGATATGATACATTATGACACTGTATGTTACAATATGATGTTCTGTGATACAGTGTGTTACAATATGGTACAGTGTGATGCTATACGATACAGTGTGTTACGATGCGATGGTGTGATGATATAAGATTTAATTGAGAGTGACATGATGCAATACTGTTTATGATATGATACAGTGTGATAGGATGTGATAGAATGTGATACGATAGTGTAATATGATACAATACTGTGTAATTCGTGCAACACAGTGTAGTGTGATACAATACAGTGTGACACAGTATGATACAGTGAGATATGATACAGTGTGTCACAGTACGTTACAGTGACATGTTATGATACAGTGAGATATATGACAAAGTGATATGATACGATAGAGTATGGTACAATTGTGTGATATGAAAGGATCAGCATAGTACAATATGATACATTGTAATACAGTGTGACACAATAAGATACAGTGTGATATGATGCAGAGTTATATGAAACAATGTGATACAGTATGATATGATATGATACAATGTAATATGATACAATTTGACACAACAGAACATGTTACAGAACATGTGACACATGTGATACGTTACAATACAGTGTGATAATATACAGTTTTACAGTTTACGTTACACTTTTTAAATGATACCTTTAGCTTTTTTAATACCTAAAACTAATCATAAAGTTAGTGAAATAACTGATTTACCATGTACATATAACAATATCCTTTCTAACCCACAGGCTGGAATATAGGTTAGAACACACACACACACACACACACACACACACACACACACAAACACACAAACACACACATGCTGTTGGCAGTAACAGGGCATCCTGCAGAGTTCATGATGGATTTCAGCCTTCTAAACTGATATATGAGGGAAATTGTGTGTGTGTGTGAGAGAGAAAGAGAAAGAGACAGGAAGAGAGACCGAGATTCTGACTTTGTGCGTGAAAGAGAGAGAGTGAATGATTGGGTAAGAGTGTGTGTGTGTGTGCGTGTGTGTATTCAGAGGTCAGTATGTGTGTCAACCAGGTTCTGTGTCTGATGTCATAAATTAAGTGTGTGTTATAAAAGGTCATGTAGTGTCTGAACAGCCAACATTCATTAGACATGGCTGGACATGTGTGTGTGTGTGTGTGTGTGTGTGTGTGTGTGTGTGTGTGTGTGTGTGTGTATGTTTGTGTGTGCGTGTGTGCGTGTGTGTGCGTGTGTGTGTCTGTCCTTGTGCCTGTATATCTGTGTGTGGGTGTGTGAAATTAATAATATGTATAATTTATAGTCAATTTGAAATTTTTGAAACAAAATGAATATATTTTTTAACTGACTAAATTGTGATAAATCATTAGCTTTATTCACATAAATGAATATTAATGTATATGTTCATGCAACTTTGTTAATAATTAATTATAACTATAATAATTTTAATAATGTTAACTTTAATAGTGTTAACTTTAATAAGTTGTTAACTTTAATAGTGCTTCATTATTAATTGTAATAATGCTGACTGATAATTTAAAAAGTGCTTTTTTTATAGGTTTTACTATGACATTATTTACTGTAATAGTTATGTTTCCTCTCTGGTTTATAAGGTATATTTACTTTGCATAATTTTATAATGTGTCTTACTTTGCATTATTTTATAATTGTGTGTATGTGTGTGTGTGTGTGTGTGTATGTGTGTGTGTGTGTGTGTGTTTGTGTGTGTTTGTGTGTGTTTGTGTGTGTTTGTGTGTGTGTGTATTCCTTCATGACAGAGCTTTATTACAGAGTCTTGATAACACTTGTCACATCCTGCCATGCTGTTTTACTTCTTGTCACCAGTGTGTCTAACCGCTGTCATCATGTTCACGTACACAGACCGACACACACACACTCCTCTGCAGGGCTCTGGGTGTGTATCAGTGATGTTTTGACGGATGCTGCTGAGTTCTTTCTCTCTGATTACTGAAAGAGGAATTCCACCAGTTTTCCAGAATTTATCACAGTGGTGGTGAATGGAACCAGACATCTGTCTCTAAAATCTCCCTCACAGAAACTTATTACATGAAAGGGTTTTGAACGTCCTGCCTGATGCCTGAGATATTTCACCAGAGTTTTAGAAATCTTTCGGCCTAAAACTAGGATACATGCAGGGCGTTTTGAGGCAAAATAGTCCCCAAAGAAAACGGATTTAGTTCAGATCTGCCACTACTTTACCATAAGCAACCCTCTATATAAACACTCAGAAGATACGTGTAGCTTTACTGATTATATTTACCACCACTATAAAGAAATGCGAGTCAGTCAGTTGCCCTACATTGAGCCATTTCACATCAAACCCATACAAGACCTAATTAGGGGCAGCTAGTGGCCTAGTGGTTAGGGAGTTGTCCCAGGGATCAGAAGGTCATGGGTTCGAATCCCATGACTGCTAGTGCACCACTGAGGTACCTTTGAGCAAAGTACAGTCCCCACGTGCTGCGTCTCTGGTTGCTCACTGCTTCACTTGGTATATGGATTAAATGCAGAGGAAAAAAAGTTTACAAAGTTCACACTCTGTACTGTGCTGTGTTTCCATGTGACAAAATGGACACTGCACTTGTGTCGCAGTGGAAGTTGGAAAGGAAGTCAGTGTGGCACTGTAAAGAATTGTTTTCTTTCTTTATTAATTTATTTATGCATTGTGCCGTCTGTTTTCAAGGGGAAGAATCTCACTATCATTGATTCTGTGATGATTCACTCCCCTAATATGTGCAGACAAAAGTGCAAGAGCATCTATGCAGCCTACAGCAGTTTAGCTCCGCCCATTTACCCCAAAGTTATAAGGAAAGAATCAGGCTTTCTACAGTGTACACTTTCTGTAGTTCCTCTACTTGTTTTAGTGAAAATGCGAGTCAAAAATTGTTCACATACAATTAGACTGTGATTTTTTTTAAGTATGTCATCACTTCTTTTCCTAAGCCATCTGAAACCAGATGTGTGTGTATGTGTGAGTGTGTGTGTGTGTGTGTGTGTGAGAGAGAGAGAGAGTGTGTGCGCATGTGTGTATGTGTGTGTGTGTGTGTGTGTGTGTGTGTGTGTGTCTTTCTGCGTAAGCCAGATTCTGTGTCTGATGTCATAAATTAAATGTGTGTTGTAAAAGGTCATGAAGTGTCTGAATACCCAACATTTATTATACACTGCTGTGCAAGTGTGTGTGTGTGTGTGTGTGTGTGTGTGTGTGTGTGTGTGTGTGTGTGTGTGTGTGTGTATTTGTGGTCCCCTCACTGAATCAGTGATTATTCTTACCCTGAAGGGATGCTGGCTGGTACCATGGTGATGTGGTGTAGGTTACTGTTACCGTGGTGACAGAGCAACTGCTGCCCTTTTTGGGTAGACCAGGAAACAGTGTAACACACTTCTGTAGGTTTTTCTCTCTCTTTTTGTGTCTTTTTGTTTTTTGCCTTCCTTCTCTTTCTTTTTATTTTTTTTCTCTCTACGTATTTTTCTCTCTTTGTTGTTTCTTGCTCTCTTCCATTAAAGACATTTCTTTTTTCTCTTTTGTCTCTGCGTTCTCTCTCTTATTGTCCCTCTCTTCTTCCTCTCTCACCCTGCTCTTTCATTTCTCTCTTTGTCTCTCTCTCTCTTCTTTTTCTCCATCTCTTTTTCTCTCATTCTCTCTTTAATTTCTTTATTTCTCTTTAGTTGGTGTTGGTGTAGATTGGGATTTGGGGAGGGTTGTAGAGTTGGAGTGTTTAGGTTTGTGTGGAGTTTAGGGGGGGTTGTAGGGTTGGGGTGTTTGGATTTGTGTGGGGTTTTGAGGGGTTGTAGAGTTGACGTGTTTAGTTGGTGTTAGTGTAGTTTGTGTGAGGTTTGTGGAGTTTGTGGGGTTGGTGTGTTTGCGTTTGTTTAGTTGGTGTTAGTGTAGTTTGTGTGGAGTTTTGAGGGGTTGTAGAGTCAGTGTGTTGGGGTTTGTTTCATTGGTGTTGGTATAGTTTGGGTGGGGTGTGGAGGTGTTGTAGAGCTGGTGAGTTTGGATTTGTTTAGTTGGTGTTAGTGTAGTTTGTGTGGTGCTTGGGGAGGTTGTAGGGTTGAGGTGTTTGTGTTTGTGTGGGGTTTTGAGAGGTTGTAAAGTCGGTGTGTTGGGGTTTGTTTCATTGGTGTTAGTGTAGTTTGTGTGGGGTTTGGGAGGGTGGGGGGGTAGAGCCAGTGTGTTTGGGTTTGTTTAGTTGGTGTTGGTGTTGGTGTAGTTTGTGTGGAGTTTTGAGGGGTTGTAGAGTCGGTGTGTTTGGGTGTGTAACACCAGCACTTTGCTGGTCGCCATAGCGACATTGAGAAAACATGTTTGTTCAGCTTTCACGCCAACATGGTTTTAAAGTAGTTTATAAGGGAACCTGCTCAGTGGAGTGTAGTTTGGCTGACAATGAAGTTGTGAGATGTGACAGTATTGTGTCAGCATCAAAAATGAAGCTGTGGTGATTTTTTTAACCAGGCTGGAGAAAATAAACACAGTGGTGCAGATCCGGGTTGCGTTAAAGGACTTTTTTACTACTGTGCTGCCTCTCGTTCATCTGGCTCACAAAATTACACTGTTCAATGCCCCGTCCTTTATTAAAGATGAGCTTTTGCTTGTGGAACTGGCTCGTTGTCTGCACCCTGTGAACTGGTCATCTCACTCAGACCCCATAATAGACTCAACAAAATCAATGAATAATCTTTGGTCGGGAGAACACCCTTCATATTTTTGGTCTATGGAAGAAATGACCTTCGTGTGACAAACGTGTTTGTACTCCTACAGCTGCTTCAAACATCTGGCAAATCCGAACCAGAATCATCAGCCATGTTACATCCTGCTTAATCTTCATCGTACTTCTTGCTCAGCATCCCAGTTGCACAAAGTTTTTGTCCCAGATGTAAAAGATCCCCCTTGTTTAGACGTGTGGTCTGTTTTTGTCAACGGAAAACAGACCACATGTTTAAACAAGGGGGATTTACAGCCAAGGGGGTGTTGAAAAGTGGTGAGGAGCTGAACGTGGTGTTTACATTAAGGGGTTGATGATTTCTAGTATGTAGTTTTTGCCACTTCAGAAACAATGACGTGTTTTGGGTGTGGACAAGAGGAGTATTTAAGGTGACTGTTTAGTAGATTGTTCATTGTGTCTTTACATATTGTCATAATTTTATACTGTTGTACTGGAGAGACACCATTGACTGGAATCAAATTCCTTGTATGGGTTCGATCACATACTTGGCCAATAAACGCAATTCTGATTCTGATTCTGACACCTCAAGCATCAACACAAACCGGGGGAATTTCCATATATTTTTGCCATGTGTCGACAATTTACCATCCGAGCCGCTCGTGTTGTAAGGCGTAAATGGTGTTGTGGTTGAGGACCTTTTTTACTGACTGGCGATTTTTCACTGATGCTGTTCAGTTCATTCTGAGGTCTCAGGGAGGAGATGGGTTCACAGTTCAGGAGATTTTACAGGTTGAAGAAGATGGTTTGAAACCTCTTAGCTTCACCGTGCTTCTTGCTCTGCTGCCTGTTTGGTGCTCCCTCAGACCATACGTATTTTCTGACGAGTACCTTGAGGGTTTGCACTTGAAATCTGAATGGAGCTCAAGATATTAGTAAAAAGGCTTTGATTTTTGACCTTTGTATACAAAAACGGCTTGATATTTTGTTGCTGTAAGAGACATGTAACGATAAGGCCAGTGAAGCTCAATGGAAAATGGAGTGAAATTCTTTTTAGCCTTATGAGCTCCACTAGAGGTGAGGTGGTTGTTCTGTTGTTCAAAAAGTGTTTTGCCAGTCTCTGTCAAGGTAAAGCATGTGATTGAAGGGAGTTTTATGACTCTACAGAAAAAGTTTGAGTGGTTTTGAGTCAACACTGTAAATGTCTACACTCCAGTCATTGGTGCCGATGAGTTGTATTTTTTTAAAGCTGTTAGTTTGCTTTTACAATGTTGCTGTTCTCAGGATTATTTATTTATGGGTAGGGATTTTAACTGCACAGAAGATGATGGTTTTGACCAGAATCACACAGAGCCCCATACTGTATTGCACTGTGCGATATGCTGCCCGTCTTGGGCCCACAGTCAGTCAGACTTTGACCCTGAACGTCTGGCAGTACTCGTGATTCCATGAGCATGGCGGTTTTGTATTGTTGCCTTGGCTTAATACACTCCGTTATTTTAAACTTCATATTAGTGTCATTAAAAGGTGTGTGATATTACTGTTTTTTTTCTGGTCATAGCATAGTTATATGTACAGATTTTGCTGCCAATTTTATTGACTAAGGAAACAATGCATTTGTTTATATGTAACAGTATTATTAGTCGACCAATTTAGTACATTATTAGTAATTGTTGGTATACTGTTAGTCTTCTAGTGTATCAATACTATTTATTCCACAAAATACTATTTTTTTATAGCCAGTTATAAAGCTAACTGTGCCTATTGGTATTTTAACACTTTGTTGTGTAATGTGAATTAAAAATTTTTTTTTTAATTATCCTTGATATTGCGAGAAGGTAGAAAATAAGCAGCTTTGTAAACCATACACTCTTAATGTGCATTGATCCAGCAACAGATAGTTTCTTCTGATGACCAAGGTCATGCTGCTCTGCTACAATCCAAAAAGTCAGTTTTTTGGACTGTAGAGCACAGAGAACTTTTCTTTGGCCTGGAGAGGCAAAATGAACAGCAAAATGTTTTTGGGACCCAAAGAAGGACGAGAGCTGACTAACCCTGGAAATCTAAGACATCGGGCTGCTCGTTTCTCCTCTGACTTGTACCACAGTGAGTGGTTGCTATCTCTCTGAATCTATCTCTCTATCTATCTGTCTATCTGTCTGTGTATCTCTCTGTCTGTCTGTCTGTCTATCTATGTATCTATCTGTTGATCTGTCTATCTATCTATTTGCCTGTCTATCTATGTATCTATCTGTCTATCTGTCTGTCTATCTATATATATATATAGGGTTTACAGGGCCATCCTCTGTTACAGCAATGCAAACATAGCTGTGTAGTTTTGGTTGCTTTGTGATCTTCATAAATATACAATGTGCAAAAACCAAGACAGGTGGAGTTTTATGAGGCGTTCTAGTCAGAGCTGGGTGATGATTTTTTTGGCTGTTTTGAGTGAGAAAGTGGGGGAGGGCTACCTGTCTTTGAGCTGCAGGAGGGCTGCCATCAGCCTGCTGCTGAAGAATGGGGACCAGCTGGATATTAAGAACTGGAGGCCTGTGAGTCTATTGTGCACTGACCTAAAGGTGTTCTTCAAGACCTTAGCCATCAGACTGATGAGACATGTCATTCACACTGACCAGACCTAACATGTGCCTGGCAGGTCCATTATGAACAATGTCTGTTTGATCAGAGATATTTTGGAAGTTTCTAACATTCTAAGGATGGACCCTGGTCCTGTATCTTTAGATCAGGGAAAGGCTTTTGATTGTGGCACACTCATAAAACCTTTGGTTTAGGCCCTCTTTTCATTAGAATAATTCAGGATTTGTACTTTTTTAGCGTTTACTGAAAATCAATGCCGGTTTGTGTGCTCCCTTCACGGCTGTGCTTTATCTGGAATGGTGCATTCCCTCAACATAGAGCCACTGCTAAATAGGCTTTGCTCCAAAATTGAGGATATCTTTCAATTTGGTTGTTTATCTTCTGCTGAGGTAAACTGGGGAAAGAATGAGGACTTTACAGTGAGGACATGAGCATGGGGCTTACTTAGCTTTTAAACATTTGGGAGTTTACCTGGGGGATGAGGCTGCACTGCAGAGAAATTCGGATGGTCTGTTTGAGAAGAATGATGGCAGGTTGGTTTGGTGGAAGTGGATTCGTCTTAATAATGATCTCTGGCACTGATTGCTCTGTGTGGATCCTCTTTTAGGGATACTGATGGTGGATTTCTTTTGGGATCACTTTCACTGGGTTTTTCAGGGACTGTTGTTTTTGCCGGAAGCAGGAAAGAGGTCAAAGCCTGGTTCTGCTGTCAAGGTTTTGCTTCCAGTTCATTCAAAAGTTCCTGACTGACTTGGGGGGCAATGTTCTCCTGGGCAGGGCGTATGGTCTGGTTCTGGATAGTGCACTGTTCCAAATGGACAATAGAAAGCTACACTCAAAGGGCCCTGCACAGCACTCCATCCGTCAGTTGGTGCGTCAACTGTTCGGACACGGCCCGAGTTTAGTATGATTTAGTGATCAACTGTCTAATGTATAAAAATATAAATATAACACATAAATATGATGTTGTATCAGCTGTATTGACATCTTGTATTGACATTAAGTGTTGGTCAGTAACACACCAATGTGACAGTATACTTTAATGGAAAGTAGTCAGTGGTGCAGACATGTGATGCTACCCAAAGAAGGGTTAGTACTGTGAGGCTGGAGGGTCATCGCTATCTTATTTGACTGCTTGAGGACCCAGTGATAAATGGAGAGTGTCTGAATGTGACGAGTGATACCCTGCCAGACCTCATTCAAACTTTTTGTTTCTGTAACTTTGCATGCAGAGGGTGCGGCAGACCCTGGCTTGGCTAACACCGTTGTTCTATCCCAGGCCTGAGGTCCATTCATCACACTAGGGTGAGGCGTTTGGAACCAGACCACTGGGTTCAACTGGAGTACTACTGGAATGGGCGTACATCCCCCAACTGAGGGTACCCTTTTCCAAACATTGGCCTGATGCCAGACTTAGAGGACATGTCTAGTCCTCTTCTAGACTTTGAGGAACTAAGGGACTTGAATTTGCACTCAGTGTCCAGGAAAACCTCATTCAGGCACTGTGTTAATGCTTTAATAAGTCTCAAATGAGAGAGCTGAAAAAGTTTGGAAGGGTAAACTTGGATTGTTGCAGGGGACATGACCGGCCTGGAGGGGGTTGTACAAACCACTGCTGAGCAAGAGATTAGGTGATTTGCAGTGGGAAATTTTACATGGGGCTGTTGCTGTGAATTCTTTTATCTCCATTTTTAATCCTACTGTTTCTGAGGGTTGTGTTTTCTGTGGTCTTAGAGAAAGCACTTTTCACTGTTTTATGGGTTGTTCTGGTCTTAAAATGCTATATAATGTGTCGAAGTTCTAACTGGATAAGGAGGATTAAACGGCATTTGCTCAACTTTCCTGATGGTCAGCCTGAGCTTGCCACTTACATTTCCAGGAGAAACAAAGTGGAGAACAGACCTGGTCAAAATGTGTTAACCTTGTTGCTTTTGTTAAATCTAGAATAGTTTTTCTGCAATGACGTTTTACACAGCAATGAAGAACTTGGAGGCTTTTAAAGAAGTTTTTTGCATGGTTTTGGGGGGAGAGCTGGTTTGTGCCAGACTGTGGGGCTGATCTGTGACCTTTGTTTGAGTTTTGAAACCCTGTTATAATGACTGACTGACCAAATAAAGTCTTTGGATAAAAATGGAAATTTTTCTTTTTCTCTCTCCTCTCGCTTTCTCTGTCTCTCCCTCTCTCCCTCCCTCCCATCTCTCTCTCTCTCTCCCTTTTTTACTCTCTTTCTCTCCCTCCCCCTCTCCCTCCCTCCCTCCCATCTCTCTCTCTCTCTCTCTCTCTCTCTTTTTCCCTTTTTCTTTCTCTCCCTCTCTCCCTCCCATCACTCTCTCTCTCTTTCTCTCTCTCAGTTATTAGTCTTTACACGTGTGTGTGTATGTATGTATGTGTGTGTGTGTGTGTATGTGTAAGTTGGATATGGATATCACCCTGATAATAGAAGTGCATTCATGATCTCTGTCTTTTTTTGTGTTATTCGCCTTTTGTGTGTGTGTGTGTGTGTGTGTGTGTGTGTGTGTGTGTGTGTGTGTATGTGTGTGTTATCATAGCTGCCGGAGTGCAGAGTTAGCCATGCAGTTAATTAA
>JBBJLS010070169.1:0-12190 GCA_037577275.1 Bryconaethiops microstoma
TATTGTTTCAAGTTTAGTTTTTGGCCATCGTGCTACCTTTGTTTTCTTGTTTCTTTTTTCAATAAAACCTTTATCATGTCTACCTGCGCCTGTGCCTTCAACAACCTGGTTTAAGCCAGTAACGTGACAGCAGGCATGTGGCCACTATGGGGCTTGCATCACAAATTAGGTTAAATGGATCTGTATGACATAAATACATATGAATCAAAAATCACCAAAAACTACCTGAGAAAATGAGAGACGAATCAGAAAATGTGATCGTTTCGCACTTTTGTAAGAATATGAGCAACACAACATTATCTATGCAGAAGTTACAAGGAGAGTTTTATACCAGACCGCTTTTTGATTGGTACACAATACAATACAGCCAATCCGGACAGAGCTCATTAACATACATCAGTCTTAAAGGCTGACAAATGCAGCCTGAGCAACAGTAAATGATGAATAGAATGCAGGTAAATCTGTTACATGTTGGCAAAATCACAAAACACTTTCATGAATTGACACTTGCACCGCTGAATCATGCAAATACAGAAAACATTCTTTTAAACGAATGCACCATAATAAACACACATGTGATGCAAATGCATAAAACATTTCAGAAAGGCAGCAAACCACCACTATGACCTTAACATTCTACAGAAGCAGCAACACTGATGGGTAAATATAGCTCTCTCTTCTGCCTGAATACAGTAAGAGACATGAGAGAGGAGCTACATGTTAATGAGCCACCATAAAATAACTGTTCTACAGTTATGACCTACCAGATATCTGCCTAACGAACCAAGTTAATCATTCACTAAAGATAATACAGATCCATTACAGGAATTTGTTACACATTACACTTTGTTTTCTCCTGAGAAGGAATGTCTTGGGATGTCTAATTAATCTCTGAGGTGGATACGGTGTAAGCGAAGGTGATCCAGCCTGTGAGCCACAGAAGATGTAGAAGATTAAACTGTATCTCTATAATCTCTGTACTACAGCTATTGCTCTTCAGCTCAGTAGTCTTCCATCCCAGAGGAAAATTAAATATAATGCAATATGTTGCAATAAAATATTAATATAAATAAAATATGAGTCAGTTAAACCGGAATATGTATATTTTTTGGTATAGATGTATTTGTCTCTCTCTCGCGCTCCCCTCCCACTTTTATTCCTCCTTAGGTGACTTTGCCTTAGCAGCAGTTAGAAAAGATGTGATGGCACTTCAAATTATGTGTTGGTAATTTTGTGTGATTTTGAGAGCGCTAGTTTGTGGCCAGAAAGGGACACAGCTAAAAAAATTTTTTTTTAATGTTTTTAAAAAAATCAAGCACTGAGTAAGTCGTTCGGTGTGACGGTTCTTCGTAGGCAAACCTACAGACTCAAATTTCTTTACAATGGTGATGAAACCAGGGGTCTCTGTCTCTCTCTGTCTCTCTCTCTCTCTCTCTCTCTCTCTCTCTCTCTCTCTCTCTCTCTCTCTCTCTCTCTCTCTCTCTCTCTCTCTCTCAGGATGAGGCTTTCTGTTCTCCTGATGTTCATCATGGTCGTGGATTCCAGTTCTGGCGCACGCTGTCAAACAAACTATCCCAAACTAGGCTACGAACAATTCCTATGGAAGCACATTTTACCTAACCGTCGGGCAGAATGGGAAGAACACCTGCAACAAAAGAAATACAATCAAATTCGCTGCGGTAGAAAAGATTTGCAGACCTTCTTACTACATAGAGACACAGAGAGAATTGGAGAAATCTGTAATGGGAAAGGCTTTGAAGTCGGTGACAACAGCCTGTGCAAGAGTAAAGAAAAGTTCACTGTTTATAAGGTGAAAAGCAAATATCATAATGGGAAATGTACAATAAAGAAAATTCAGGAAGAAAATATGGTGTTTGTGACTGTGGGCTGTGGAAAAATTAATAATTATTGTGTGCCCATACACTTTCATATTCAGGACAACAACGAGCCAAATCCAAAAGCTCCACTCTGTAAACCATAACTCAACTCTTTAATTAGCCTCTTACACTTAAATCGGATTATTTCTAAAGCATATTCTCTCATTCTGCTCAGCTGTGTTTCTTTTCTCTCTGTCTGAAGATGGTGGTTTAGGTTATATGTACTGTATCATTTTATACATGTTCTTCTGTAATGTAAACAGTGGAGAACGTTCCTCCTCAGTCCTCTTCATCTTTATACCAGAGAAGGTCTTCCTCCTCCAGGCTCTCCACTGTAGGGTAAAAAGTCTCCACTAAAGGAATGAATATAAATCTTTTTCCAATAAAATGGTGTTTAGAATTGACTGTTATAGTGACAATATGATAATTTTACAAGTTGTGAAGATGTTTGAAGGTACAGAAGGCAGCTTGAATGGAAGTCAATGGATCTTCATACAGTAAAGGGAAAAACATCTGAGTGTGTGTTCTCTACTCAAAAAAATGGTTTCAGATTGTGCCGGATGTGGTTCATTGTGTTTTTTGCTTCATACTGCATAATAAAAATATTAATCATTAATATTAAACATGATTAATACAGAAAATTGTATGTCATTTGTTCAGCTGGTTAGGATCAATAAAGTATAAGTTTATGGCATTTAGTATAAACGCTCTTAGCCAGAGTGACGTACATCAGTGCTTTAGTAGTCAACATCTGTTCTTCATAGCTGTAAAACTTAAATCAACATCTGCTTTTAACCAAGTTATTGCTAGCTAAGTTACACACCTGAACAAATCCTGTCAAAGAGAAAAAACAAGTCAGAGGTTTATACACAAGTAAGGAAAAACAGTTAAGAGGGTTAGTGCCTGAGGGATTTGTTAAATATGCAGGAAAAAATGTATAAGAGATAAGCGAGAGGACTGGTTAGTCTCCAAGATGCTCCTTGAAGACGTGGGTCTTCAGACGACGCTTGAAGACAAAGAAGGACTCCGCAGATCTGAGTGCAAGAGGGAGTAAGTAGAATCTGTCTTGCTGAAGCCATGTCCACCTCTGCACAAACAGTTTGGGTATTGTTTAGTGGTATTGGTCCAATATGGGCCATCAGAAATCACCAGAAAAGGCCTGAGCCCTTAAAATTTGATCAACATGAGGACGCAAGTAATAGAGATGAGCATCACTGTGTCTAAAATGGGTCTTTACTCCCTATATATTGCCACAGATATTTTTATATCATGCTCGTTCTGGGTTTTTTACATTTTCAATACAACGCCCTTCTGTCTGAACCTCCTTCAATCTTCCTCTTCTATCTGTCATACCACTAAACAATCACAAACATAATTTACATAAAAAAACAATTTTGAGGTGGAGAATAGATCTTACCATTTAAGCAACACGTCATGTTTTGCTGAAAGTGAAAAAAATGAGGTGCTATTGTAGCTTACTGTATATATGGAAATTTTATCAGACAATATTAATACAACCTGTAAACAAAACGTGTCTGCCTAAAATGATTACAAGCCTGTAATCAGCAAACGTAAAACGTGAGCTGCGTTCAGTCTCGCGAGAGAAACGTCACTCACGTTCACGTTCATAATTTGTAAACTGATTCGTTCAGTTCAGCGTTCACGAAAAATAGGAACATGTTCATTGAACGCGTTCGTACTCAACACTGGACACATCAACCCCCCATAAAAAAGTGCCCGAACCGGATGGTATCCCTGGAGGGTTTCTGAAACACTGGGCATCTGACCGTAGTCTTCACCAGCCTGGAACAGGCCATTGTCTCCACCTGCCGTAAATCCTCCACCATCATTCCTGTCCTGAAAAATACAGCTATCCGGTCCCTGAACAACTACCGTCCAGCTGCCCTCACCCCTATTGTGATGAAGTGCTTTGAGCGTTTGATCCCCCCCCCTCAATCCCTAGACCAACACCAGTTTGCTTACAGGAGTAACAGATCAACTGAAGATGCCGTTTCACTCTCCCTTCACACGACCCTGTCACACCTGGAGCGACCCGTCAGCTACGTGCGGATGCTCTTCATTGACTATAGATCTGCTTTTAACACCGTCCCCCAATCAAGCTGGCTGTAAAACTCCACAACCGTGGACTGAACACCCACCTATGCAAACGTTTCTTGGACTTCCTTAGTAAAAGACCCCAGACTTCTCTCAGTCCATAACTGACTGGGATGCATGCTCAGCCCCCTCCTCTACTCCCTTTTCACACATGACTGCAAACCCTTACAGGATTCCAATATCATTGTTAACCCTTACAGGATTCCAATATCATTGTTAACCCTCACAAGATTCCAATATCATTGTTAACCCTTACAGGATTCCAATATCATTGTTAACATTTACAGGATTCCAATATCATTGTCCAACAAAATTGACCTCTATGGACACTTTGTGAAACCAACTCTGTTAGCTGTAGATGCCCTGTCTATCAATGATCTTGTTCATTAAGGCCTTCTCTTGTTATTTATCTCCAACCTGAGGAGGCCGGGTTCCCCTTTTGAGTCTTGTTTCCTCCCAAGGTTTCTTCCTACAGCCGAGGGAGTTTTTCCTCACCTCTGTCGCCTTTGGCTCACTCACTAGGGCCTCGGATCTGTATTCTGTAAAACTGCTTTGTGGCAACTTGGTTGTAAAAATATATAAATAAAATTTAATTGAATTAAAAAGTTTGCAGAATACACAACCGTGATTGGTCTCATTTCTAACAATATCGAGACGGCCTACAGGGAAGAGGGAACCTGGAGTGCTGGAGCCATGGCAACAATCTCACCCTGAATTCTAAGAACATAACGGAATTAATTCTAGATTTCAGAAGTGGGAGTCCTGGTAGCCACCAACCTATCAGCATCGGAGGAGAGAAGGTAGAGGTAGTCCATCAACCAGAACCTGTCATGGACCACCAACACGGCAGCAATGGCCAAGAAGGTTCTTCAGAGGCTCCACTTGCTGAGGACACCGAGGAAGGCTCAGCAAACCCAGGAACTGCTCATCACATACTGCATAACAGCATGTTACTCTAACTGCACCTCAGAGAATAGGAAGACCCTCCGGTGTATCATAAAGACAGCCCAGCACATCATTGGTACCCAACTCCCAACTCTGGAGGAGATCCATCACACATCAGGCTACAGGACTCTGTTCACCTGCACAACCTGGCTCAGGAACAGTTTCTACCTCACCATCATCAAACTGCTGAACTACTGTATATATCCCTCTACTCTGCTGTATATATACCTGTTATCACCATGCAGATATCCTAAATCAACATCATACTGCACCTTAACTCACTGCTTAATTTATATCTTTACATTGTTATGTGTATATACACACATACACGTATGTTATTTGTGATATTAGATAAGAAAGACACATTTTACATTGTTTGGGTGTAGGAGTCTGTGCAATAGATATATATCTTTGTCACTATACAAGTAACACGAGATAATGTTTGAAGCAAACTAGAAGTCATATACTGTGTTAAAGACCATTCTGTCAAACATGAACACCTAAGCACACAGTGTGAACTGCACAAAATTGCTCTCTGCATTGAATCCTTTCACCAAGTGAAGCAGCGGGCAGCCAGGAACATAGCACCCGGGGAGCAGTGTGTGGTGACGGTACCTTGCTCAAGGGAACCTCAGTGGTGCTTAGCATTCTTGGGATTTGAACCCAGGACTTCCTGAGTGCAGGGCACTTGCCCTAACCACTAAGTTACCACCTGCCTAAGAGTGTTCAAAGATATTCTGGAAATCAAACTTCTGTCAGAATGTCCTGTGCACAGATCAGACCAAAACAGAAGTTTGATAAAACATCATTGTTCCTTTTGTCCATTAAAGAACAGAACACACTCCCTATGGTCAAACATGGAGGAGCTCAAAAGATTCTGGATTTGCTTTGCTGTGTCATGCCAGAACCAGAACCTACACCTACACCTGAGGAGCAACCTGAACCTCCCAAGAATGCCAGGACGCCGAACTAAGATTAAAAGTAAAGGTTTATTAACCTTTTCTAAGGTTCTTTTCTAAAAATAATTAAGTCACTGAGCCAAAATTTCATCTATGAGTAGCAGTCCAAGGGCCCCACGTGGCTGCCAGAGTAATGATTGGAGTCCCACAGTCCAAAATGGGGGGTTGAGCTCGAGAATGTCCCAGCTGGAAGCAAAAAGGGGGTGGGTTCAGTCCTCTCCAGCATCACCCTAAAGATAAAGATAAAAGAACTAAACTAGTGGATGTAGGCCAAGCCATATGGATAGCTAATCCACAACTTGGGCAGGAGATTACCAAAAGAAAAAAGAAACTAAACCACATTAAAGAAAAATCACTCCAAACAATCAAGAAAAGACTCACAAAAGCAATGGTGAAAACACTACACAGTAAAATCAACTTATGGCCCAAACCCCACCCACAAGGCCAAAATGGCAGGCACACCAAGGGAACAGTTCCTTTCGCTTGCTAAGCATACTCAAACTAAACGTTCCCCCCGAGGAACTACTCCCCTGGAACAATAGTTACCTACTTCTCTCCATTGTCACCCCATGTCAGCTGCTTCTGGTACTAATTTAAATCCAAACGCTACCAAACAGTGGCAGTAAGCTGAATCTCCATTGGAAAATGTGGGTCTTTCAGCAGGACAATGACCCAAAGTGTACTTCAAAAAGAACCCAGAAATGGTTAGAGACAAACGCAAGACTGTCCCATGGAACATCTGTGGAGAGCAGTTTGGAGAAGTAACATCAGGAGACCTGGAGCAGACTGCGAACAAAGAGTGGTCCAGAATTCCAGTGGAGAGGTGCAAGAAGCTCATTCATGGTTATAGAAAGCATTGATTTCAGTTATTTTGTGCCTCCAATGGCTGCACTAAAATATGAACTAGAAGTGCTGAGATATTACTGAAGTAAAGAACTATCTTTTTTTGGAAAACAAGAAAAAACACATTTTTAGAAAACACATTTGTATTTTTTATTAAAATTGTAACAGTACATTCAACCAGATGAGTGAACAAGAATGCAAAAAGAAAAAGCCCCATCATCAATTGCCTAACAAATAAAACTGACTTAGGCAGATTATGCCATGATTTAGGCACTTGTTCTCTTACATATAAATGCAAACATAGCATAATCAAATTTGTTTTACTCTCCTAAATATAACCACGATGTGTATCTTGTCAACCTTAACCAAGTTGTTTCTTGATGTCTAACCTTAGACATCTAAAACCTCTAACCACAGTTTTCCTTTCCCATCCTTAATCGAAGTTCCACTCAGGTGCTGTGCAAACTCATTTTCACACTGTCTATTGATGAGGGAGGTTGTCATAGTACTGGTGGGCCACTTTTGGTAGTACTGCTTTCATTGCCTGCAAGTCATTGAATTTCCTGAGAGTAATTGGCAATTGGGCAGGAAAGAGTGGGACCCAGTGGAATGGTTCTTCGGGGATGCTGATTCAATGAGGCAGGTCCTCCCAGTCAGACTCAAAATTCAACTTGTACCGGATTCGACCAAGTACTGGAGAGCCCGGAGGTCACGGACTGTGGTGTCACCAACTTTTTTACCTGGTCGAATATTGATGACTTACCCCCCAGATAACTTCATGAAGTCACTGTGGTATAGCTGAGTCACCTTGTATGGGGTTGGATGCATTCGTGCAGTCTCAAAGATGACAATGTAATCACGTGGAGTGTGAATATCTTTGATGATGCACCTTTCAATGAGGCGATGCATGGAGTCACACTCCAATTGTGTGTGCCCTGCGACCAGAAACTTTTGTTCTGTGGTGACACCATGCTTCATGGCCAGATGAAGGTAGCTGTTGCTGATAGTACCACACCGATTTTGATATCCACAGCCATCAATCCAGACGATGACTTTCTCAATGTTTCTGTTGGCCTCTAGGATTGATTCAAAGTGTTTGGACTGCAGATGGGCAAAAACCTCACTGCTGAGGGAGCCTTCATGCTCCTCCCAAGCGTAACAATACCCATCCTTGTTACCCAAGTTGAAGCAAGTAACAAATCTATTTACACTAAAAATAAAAAGCAAACACTTGAAAAATGACTTCACTTGAAAATTTGCTTAAAAATGTCTAAAATTGCCTAAATGTCTTTTTTATGGTGATTTTTCTTAAGTGTAAAGATTGGTTCTGACCAGAAATGAGGTAATATTTTGCCAGTGTTGGCTAGCTACTTCATAATAACTTGTAGCAAACAATGTGATTTAAAGTTTAAATACACATTTCATAATGCCTTTGATTGACTGAAATTAAATTTAGTGTCTAGAAAACTGAAGAAATATGAATTTCTTACCAGATGAAAATGAATCAAGGAGAAGAGCTAATGCTTCACTTGTGGACAGCTGAGCCCTCTTTCTCATGCTTTCTACCATTTTGTTTGTAGCAACGAACCTCCACCCCCACCACACACACACACACCCCAACCCTGCTTATCTTTTTCTTTGTCTTTCTGAATGCAGGCTGAGCTGATAGGAGCAAAAACCCTATAAAAGTCAGAGCAGAGTCTCTCAACTGTTACTGAGTCTGAGCACTCAACTGGACTGTTGACGAGCCGTCAATCATCCCAGCTCACACACTCTTACACACACTGCTGTGAACTTCCAGCCAGGTAAGCTTCATTTCTTCATTTTGTGACAGTAGCTCTGAAAAAAAAAAGACAGAGACTGTTTAAATGACCTGAATATGATCCACCTGCTGTAGATTCACCTGTGAGACACTCTAACACTGACACAGAGCAATTAGTTTATACATTCTTCTCTCTCTCTTTCTCTCTCAGTCTCAATCTCTCTCAGCATCTTCATTTTGCACTGTTATTCTAAATAACACTTTCTTTCAAATAGATTATTAATATGTATTTATAATGCTTCATCTTCAGGATGTATTAGATCATTATTATGTTCGAATGTTGATGTTGTTTCTAATTGGCTGAGGCTTGGAGACCATCATCACATGAGGCAAATGTCATCCACTATGTCTCTAATCATTGATTAAAAAAGAGGAAGAGTTTACTGTAATATTCCAAATGATTTTCAAAAAAGTCCATCTGAAGCTCTTTTCTTACATTACAGAACAGCCATGGGACTGGGAGCAGTAGTGCTGTTTAAGATGCTAAAACTAAACAAACAGTCTGTTCTCTGTAACTGTTTTTTAAGATGCTAAAAACAACACATGGTCTCTGTTCTCATTGAATAAATAGCTGTTCAATAAATTAAAGGCTATTATAGTAAACTATAGGTGGCGTTATGTTACGCTGTTTAATGGAAACACATGAATTTTGATAAAACTCATATATCACTCAAAGAGTGGCATGGCAGCATAGAGGGTAGCACTGTTGCCTCCTGTTGCAAGAAGGTCCTGGGTTCTAATCCTGACCGGGATGGCTGAGGGCCGTACCCAGTCAAAACGACTCTGCAGCTGTATCTTTTAATGAATATTTGGGGAAAAAAGCAACGGCATTCTGTTTGTGTGTGCGTGTGTACCAGAGAGAGAGAGAGAGAGAAAGAGAGAGAGAGAGAGATATTTTAAAAAGTGTGGATGTCTTTCATGTGTGTATATTGTTCATAAATACCTACAGAAAAGCTCCTCTAACACCAAGCCCCAAAAGTTGCCTTCTACTCTCCCCACAACCAATAATAGATAATAACTGCTGTCTTACTGTTAATGTTGATGAATGGTGGTCAAAAAAATAATGTTCACTTTCAATAAGACGATTTAGGTCTATTGTTTTATCAAGTGTGTTATAAATAGCCGTTCTCCTAGCGGTAACACTGACAATATTATTAACTTATTTCACCCGAGTTCATAAACGTAAGAAGACAAATTAGTGCGGCCGTAAAACAATTGTTTTATTGGTGTGTTTTCACCATAACTTTGCGTAGGTCTAGTAATTTTGGCACATTTGGCAGCGTCTGCCTGAAGTGGCAAGCAATTTGTTGCACCCTCTTCACGTTTTCTCTCTCCATCTCACCCACTGACACTGCCACTGGCACAGAGCCAATAGGGGGAGGAGTTTAAAGATATGACTGGGCCAGCCCCCTGTCAGTAAAGAAAAGAACCAATGGGTGGCAGAGGAGTGTTTCAGGGTCCGGTGGTCAGGACAGAAACTCCTGTGCTGATTTTTTTTTGCCAACTGTAACACACAGGCACAGGGACCAATGCGAAAGGGTTTGGTGTTTAAAAAGTTGATTGAACAGCCCACTGTCAATTTGTCGCTGTTCTATGAGTCTTATGGGTCGCTCAGACCAATAATTAATAAATAAATGAATGAATAGTCTGCCTAAATAGCACGTTGGCCCACCGGGAAAATGCATGATATGCCAGATGGTGAGTCCGACCCTGCCTTGATGACCAGAGGTACCATGTGGCATGGCAAGGTTCCCCGTCTGCCCCATGAAGATTATCCACTGGTGTTCCGCAGGGCTCGGTCCTTGGACCGCTTCTCTTTTCTCTATATACTGGTTCTCTTGGGGATGTAATAGCTTCACACAGTTTTTCCTACCACTTTTTTGCTGATGACACAATTTATTCTCTCTTTCCCCTCCAGTGATGATCTGGTCTCGACCCGCATCTCAGACTCCCTGCCCGACATCTCCTGTTGGATGGCGGCCCACCACCTCAAGCTGAACCCCAGCAAGACCGAGCTCCTCTTCATCAGAGAGTCCATCACCGAGCCACAACCTCATCATTTCTGTTGGGAACTCAGTTATTGTCCCTTCAGTCCCTTCAGTTACTCGTCCAGTCTCTGATCATCTCTAAACTGGACTACTGCAACTCTGCAATTCTGGCTTTACTTCCACTGAAGGTAACAAAACCACTTCAGCTGATTCAGAATGTAGCTGTGAGGTTAGTCTTCAATGTTCCAAAGTTCACACATACCACACCTTTACTAAGGAACCTTCACTGGCTCCCTGTGGCCGCTCGCATTAATTTCAAAACACTTGCACCCCTTTATATATCAGCACTGATCAAGCAGCATCACTTCTTGTCCTCGTCTTGAGCCTCCGCTGCTCAAAAGAAGAGGAAGACCTGCATCAAGATGCTTCTCAGTCTCGGCCCCCAGTGGTGGAACGAACTCCCTCTTCCGATCAGATCTGGAGTCCCTCGCTGTCTTCAAGACCCCTCTCTTCAAGGAGCATCTTGGTGACTAACTATGCCTCTCGTTTCTGCTTATTTATCCCCCCCCAATAAAAACCAACAAAAAAAATGTATTCATCTTCATGCCTTCCTTACTTTTGCTTTAACCTGTGACTTTTCTTTGACAGGAGTTGTTTATGTGTAACTTAGTCTGCAGTAACTTGTTCAAATAGCGGACGTTGATTTAAGTTTAGCTTTACAGGTTTAAGGAACAGATGTGGACTTGAGCACTGATGTACGTCGCTCTGGATAAGAGCGTGAGCCAAATGCCGTAAATGTAAATGTAAACAGTGATAAATGGTGAGAAATTGTGACTAATGGTGATAAACAGTGGTAAATGCTGATAAATGTGATGACTGGTGATAAACGGTGATGTGATATATGATGATAATGGCAATAAACCGTTATAAGTGGTGATGAAAGGTGTTTAGTTGTGATGAATAGTGATTAACATGATAAACGATGCAAACAGTGATGATAGGTGATAATGGTGATGAACTGAGACAAAAGTAAACGTCATGAGAAAATGCGAAGTGTGATTGCATGCTTGCTTTAAAACCAGTATTTGGAGACACAGTGACATTGGTCTTATGGGCAAAAAAAGTAAAAAACTAAATTGCTGCCCACGCAACTTGGAACACTGGTCATCTGGCCAACAGCCCTGTGCTCTACCTGCTGCGCCACTGGGGGTGCTCTTACCAAGCCATTTATGGGTATGGCTGAACGTGTGGCAGCATTCATGGCCTGATCATGTTCAAAAAGGTTTTTCTGCCTTTTTGCCCGCACCCGGCATGTAACTATCTATGCCAGTCATTTTTAAGGTCTCTCATTCAAATTATTATTATTAGACCATTATTGGAATCATAATAATAATGATAAGAAGAAGAATAAGACACAGTTGGATAACAATAGTGTTGCCCCACAAAGAGAGAAAAAGAGAACAGAAAGACGGGGAGATAGACAACAGAGAGAGGGAGAATCAGAGAGGGAGGGGGGAGGGAGGGGGGAGCGAGAGGGAGAGAGAGAGGCATAGAGAGAGGGATGGGGGAGAGAGAGAGGGAGAGAGAGAGAGGGGGCGGAGGGAGAGAAGGGGGGAGAGAGAGGGAGGGAGAGAGAGGGAG
>JBBJLS010070170.1:0-12190 GCA_037577275.1 Bryconaethiops microstoma
AGAGAGAGGGAGAGAGAGAGAGAGAGAGAGAGAGAGAGAGAGAGAGAGAGAGAGAGAGAGAGAGAGAGAGAGAGAGACATTGACTTTTTCTGTTAAAAACTTTTTTTTTACAGTGCGCTGCCAAATAAGATTGTTTCAAAATTACTTTCACTTGTGAAAATGAATGGTTCGTTTTATAGATACATCTCTTAGAAGATGGTTTTATTCAGAATCACTCACTGTTGTGTTTATTGCAGCTTACAAAATATTTTGTAAGTGACTCGTAAAAGTGTTTTACTGTTACTTCTGCGATAATTTATCGCAGAAGACAGGAGCAGGCTTTGATATCCACATCCACATCCACAATAAAGAGTTACAATACATGTATAAGTCCAAGTAGAAGACATTTAATAAGTGCTTGATTTGTTTTTATCGCTTTTGCAAAGAAATGAGTCTTCAACCATCATTTGAAGACAGCAAAGAACTTACCAGCTTCAACAGCCGTGGAGATTCAATACACCACATGTATGCAAGTCTAGATGTTTGATTTTTGTACTCAAAATGTAAAGGCCTTAAGATAAGGTTAAAGATCATCATCAACAGACAGGGAGGGACAGGTCGAGTTTTAGCTTTGTTAGCAACCTTTGAGCTTCAAATCCAATGCAAACAGCTACAGGAAGTCAGTGAAGGGAATACAGTAATGGAATGACTGGAGAAAACTGAGAAAGACTGAAGACAAATCGTGGTACTTTGTGAGTTGGATGGGTTCAAAAAACCTCATATCGTTTTAGAAGCTTTGTAATATGTAGATGTCTTTTAACCTTTACGTTCACACGCCTCAGTTCTTTGAAGAATCATCTATTGAATTGTTTTTATAGGATGAAAGTGGTTCCATTCTGGCATCTCTCCAAAGAACCCCTATTATAGAAGAGTGAAAGCGTAAAAAAGCGATTATATGTAGGATTATATGTTTTGGCAGATACATAATTAAATGTCTCTCTGTTGACAGCATACAGCAACATATTCACGCATTATGTGGAATATTACATCTGTGCAATCTCTGCAGTGTCTGAGTTGTGAAAAATGTCCCAGAACACTGCTTTGTTCTCTGCTTGTATTAAACTGATTGTTATGATTCAAATATGTGAATATTATTTGAATAAAACATGTTTGTTGCAGAGCTGTAATGTTTGTAGTGCATGAAGATTATGGATCAGACTGATTGCAGTTAATTGAGATGTGTGTGTTTATCTGCTGGTGGTTTGGTGTCTTGCTTTCAAGAGTCAAAAGGTCAAAATCTATTTTCACATCAAGCTCCATTTACTTTAACTAAATACAGAAAACAAAGTTTTGACCCGAATTTCCCATTTTCGTGTCCCTCTATTACCACAGTGCTGCATGTGTGTGTGTGAAGGTAAAAATGAATACTTTTTAATGTATAGCTCTTAATTCTGTTTCATTTCATAAAATATTCACATTAAAATAGATCTCTTAAAACATTGAGCTGCAATATCAAACAATTCATCAACATATTTCATTTTTGAGCCAGTAACACGACTTCTCTTGAGGGTGTGGGTTGATGACCAAAGCACAGCATCTTCCTGAGACTAACCAACAAAAAAAAACTAAAACGTGGGAGACAAGATGAATAAAAACGAGACCGAGCACAGAGTAATAAATGAGGGAGAATGAGACTAACAAATGGAACTGAAGGCCAGATGGAACTGAAGAAAGTCAGTGAAGAGACACAGAAACAGACGATACATACAAAGTAACACGAAAGCTCATTGGGGACTGAGGAAATCAATAATTTGTAGGACAGCGTAGGTTTCTCAGACAATAATACATTTGACTTATAACCATAATGCACAGAAAGAAGCTATTTTCAAACTGTATGGATGACATTGCCTTCTCAAGCATCTTCATGAGTTGAAAGTGAAAGTCAAATAGAAGCTTCATTTTAAAGCAAGGTCACCATGAGAGATTTGATTTCCATCAAGGTTTCCCTCTAGATTTTACTTTTTCCCTCTGGTGTTTATTAAAAACTGACTTCATTTTCTGTAATATAAATATGTAGATTTATTTATGTGTAATATAAAATAATATGCATGTGTTCATATAGATAAAAAAAATAAAGGTACACTTTTCTTCGTTAAAATTAAATAAATAAATTAACATCAGTCAACTGCTCTGAAGCCCACAATTCCCCTCGGCACAACAGCTGCCCATGAAATGTTCATAACTGTGCTGAAATATGGAGTATCATTATGTCACGGATATCATGAGGTCTCCTGTGAAGGCATATCATGAACTTCACAGTCTTTAATTGTGCATTGCACTGAGTTCTGGAGAGCTCTCTGCGGAGCTGAAATTATTAATGAGAATTGTGTCTCTATCCGTGGTGCTGAAAGTGATACCATGTATCTGGGTCTTGTCTACATGCTTGAAAGTAAAGGTGTCACCAAGAGTTCGCTGGCACGAAAACATAAAAGAACCACTTTGGATTCCCATAAGCACTCAAATAATGGGGCTTTAAAGAACCACTTTTTTTTGTAAATGAGACATGTGAGTGGGAAGAACCCTTTAAAAGTTTATAGAAACACCACACTGTGGTCATACATTTTCTGGTTTTCTCCACAATTTAGTCCAGTTCCACAAACTAGATAGGACTCTGCCAGCCGCACAGTACCACCATGCCTGGCAGGGTGAAGACTAGCATGTCACATGATGTGCCACCACATCTTTTTGTGTTGTTAACACAACATCAATCAACAACTTGATGGAGAATGCTAAGAGCCAGTTCTGTTACATCAGCTAACAGACACCCATACAGGCTAGTATCACACTAAGTGATGGGTGAGAGGGAGGGCCATCCTACCCACCCAGAGAGATCAAAACCAGTTGTGATTTCTGAGACTCTTGGCCTTGAGTAGCATCACCAGCTTACGAACTCATGATAATACTCTCTAGTCTCTTTCACATTATGTTCAGATTCCCCACTCTATTAATTTCCCACTCTTATTACACCCTCTGAACATTTAAATGTCCTCAGTCTTTTCCAAGTCCAATCCAAGAAGTATCATGTTTTTTATATCTAATACTACTACGACTACTACTACCACTACTATTACTACTACTACTACTACTACTACTACTACTACTACTAATAATAATAATAATAATAATCATCATTGTTTATTTGTATAGTGCCATTCTCAAACTCAAGGTTGCTTTACAAATAGTAGTACAAGAAAGATTGTTTAACAGACAGTAGTACACATTATACATTAAACATTAAACAGGGCAAATTACAACAACACAACACAGGAAAGAACAAATAGCAGAATCAAGAGTTAGAAGAAGAGGCATGACACTGAGAGAAAAGATAATTTTTTAATTGGCTATTGAAGGAAGCAAGAGAGAAAGCATAGCGAAGATTCTGAGGGAGGGTGTTCCAACATTAAAAGATCTACCACCCACTGAAGACAGTTGAAAGTTGGGGACATTAAGCAAGCCAGTACCAGATGGACATAAGAGTAAGTAGGAGTTAATGAGTGAAGTATTTCAGTGACATAGTGGGGCACAGAACTATGGAGAAATATAAAACTCAGAGCATAAGTTGGGGGAGATATTCAGACTTCTTAGTAAAGCTGAGAACATGAGCAGCAGAGTTTTGCACAAACTGAAGCCTAGTAGTGGTTTTTGTAGGGAGACCCTGAAAAACAGCACTGCAGTAATCAAGACGAGACTTTACGAAAGCACAAATGAATGTTTCAGCATCCCTTATGGAAAGAGATGGATGGATCCATGGGATATTATGAAGATGAAAAAATGCACTTTTGAATAAGAAGCTAATGTGAGGGTCAAATATCAGAGAATGGTCAAACAGGATACCCAGATTCTGAACCGAGTGAGAGGGGCAAAATGAGAGCACTCTAGAAAAAATGTTGCTGAATACAGTAGAGTACCCTAAAAACAATTCAGGTGCTCTTGAAGGAACACCTAACTGCTGTTCTGGGTCTCGTACGTCAGATCAAGCACTGTGCTTCAGATCAAGGCTCTTGGAAGATCTTCAGATCTAGGACTGCTTTTCTTTTGATTGGGCCCTGTAGCACCCTGAGGGGCCCTAGAAGATTCTAAGCCCTTAATACTTGCTGATCATGCTCTTTTTTCAGCTGTATTTCATAACCTCACATCAGACGCTTTCCTCAGCAGCTGCTCCAGAGTTTGAGTGTCAGCACAGCCAGACCCTGTCAGAGTTCACCCAGATGTCAGTGTCAGCACGAATCTGTGACAACAGACTGCGGTTTCAGGGAACACCTTTGACTTCACGACACTGGTTCATGAGCTCAGCTAAAGCGCTGAAAGTGTGATGATTACACGTAATATGTTTTCAGAACGTTGCACAGAAACCCTGCCAAAACCAAAACTGTGTTGAATGTCACACTGTTATTGTCTTTGCCGCCATTGTTGTTGTTATTAATAGGTGGTTTAATGTGGGGTGAACATCCTTCTCACAAAAACAGAGCTGGAGGAATCAAACAACATCACTACATCATCCTCTGAGAATAGAAGCATCCATTTCTGCCTTGTTCTACGAGTTTCTTCCTTCAGATCTCCCAGACTGAGATCTAACATCTCCTCATGCTTGATGGGGAAGAAAGCAGGCTGAAGGCAAAGAAATGTATGTGAGCTGTCACAAAAAGAGCTGAATTTTGTCCAGATATTCCTTCTAAACTGTGTTTCTTACTTATAAAAAGTATATGATGGTTACTTTTCAGTGTAAGGCCATTAGACCGTTTGCAGCTGTATGCAACAATTACACACAAAGGTATAAATTCTCGCTGCTGAAAGCCGCAGCGGGGTGAGGTGTTTTCCTGGTGCAGGAAAATGAACTTAAGATGATTAATTATACATTCATGGCTCCACAAATCAAGGTAGAACACCCATTTCTGTCTTGAATCATTTCTTATTGTTGGTCTAGATTAGTGGTTCCCAGACCAATCCTGGAAAACCCGCTGCTCTGCACATTTTTGTGTTTACACACTCATTTCAGTACAAAAACTGTAGGACATTAATTGATTAGTTGGATCAGGTGTGTTGGGAACAGGGAAAACACTAAATTGTGCAGGACAGGCGGTTTTGAGTACAAGTTTGGGAACCACTGGTTCAAGTTCAGTTGTATTTATATAACACATTATCATACACAGGTCATTCAATGTGCTTTACAGAAGTTGAAAATAAAATAAGGATAAATAAAAATTAGAATAAAATACTAAATTTTAATTAAAATACTAGGCTTTGCTAACCTCAGCTGTGAGCGGGTGTGGAGTGTAGACAGAGGCGGTCTCAGACTCACGGCTGCCCGGGACCCGCTTCGCCGCCGGTACTGTCAGGATCTTGGATTCCAGCAGCGTGATTCTCTGGCGGAGGGCGATGCAGTTCTTGGGGAGCTTTTTGAAATGCGGGATGCGCCTAAAACGTGAAAGATAAAAGTGATGAAATAAAAGTGGTGAAATAAAAGCGAAGGTAAATAAAAAGCAAAGCTAAAAGCGAAGCAGAGTATGGCGCAGCGCGTCCGTCCAGTTCAAGAGTCAGACTCGCACACTGGTATAGAGAGTGTTTCCTTGATCAGGAGCTGAACTATCCATACACATTTCAGTCAACTGTGGAAAAAAATACTTCTAAAATAGACTTGATACGAAGCAGTTTCACCAATTCTGTTCAGTTCAAATAAATTATTTGATTAAAATGAACAATGAACAAAAGTGATGTTCCTCATCGATCTCCTTATCACTGCAAATAACTGCCCCTTGCCCTTTTCTTTCTTTCTTTCTCTTTCTTTCTTTCTTTCTTTCTTTCTTTCTTTCGCATGGGTTTCCTTTCTGCTCTAATGCACTCATTTTAAAGCATGAATGATTTGGTTATGATTAATGAGTTAAGCTCAATACCGGCACAGATGATGTATGTATGTTCTTTGAATGAACTTAAATCACATCAATGTAAAGTATTAATAACGTGCCAAAGTAATTGTCTTCTACTAATTTAAATCAGTTTAATGACATTATGACATTTAATAATAGATTGACATTTAATAAGCAGATTGATTTTTAATCACATTCATAATCAAAAGAGGAATTTCTGTAAGGAGTTAGGGTTAGATTAGGGTCTGTGGAATGAGGTGTTAAAAACACATTCTCAGACATGATATGTTAAAATACAATAAAATTTTTGGGTAATCTACGTACATACACATACAAAAAGGCATACACACACACACACACACACACACTCACACACACACACACACTCACACACACCCACACACTATTTTAATCAGCACAAAATCTGGACACAGGTTTTAACATTCTATTCTAATGTCTTTATATCCAAAATTATCACATACTATGACACAGAATCAGAAAACTTTATTGATCCTGGAGGAAATTGCTTATGTTACGACTGCATAATCACAGAGACAAGAACAATATAAACTATTAAGTCTAAATGAAAGTCAAATATAAACTCTGCAGAAATACTCTATTAAAAATTTACCAATCAATACACATTCACCCTATAGACACATTTAACCTTTATACACAAAATGCTGGGGTATAAATACTATAGATGAATTACTTACTGTCAAGTAATTTACTACTAACACAAATTTGAAAAAAACAGCTGGTTGCAAATGCTATCTGCATTAGCATTAGCATTGTGCAGGCATCCCAAACAAATAAAAAACAATAATAACTCTTTAAAACCTCATGGTTAAAGAGGGCACAGACTGAATATCCAAAATTACCATTGTAAAAATTGATTAAAAAATTTGAAAAATCAGCTGAAATATGAGGACAGGACATGGAGCAGATGCAATCATGCTGATGCAGGCTTGCGCCTGTGCACTAACATGTTTATTAAAGGTTTGGACCCCCACAGGGCCACCAGTAAGCAGGCATTATTTAGGTGGTGGATCATTCTCAGCAGAGCATTGACACTGGCATGGTAGTGGCTTGACAGTATCTGTTGCACTAGCGTGTATTTATCTGGCACAGTGTTTGTGCTTTGAGTGTTTTAACACTGTGTCCATTGTCTGCTCAAATGAAGACACCTGACCTGTTTCGCATTGCTGATGTTAGGTCTTTGATGATGGTTCATCCGATGTCGCACAGTTTGCGTCTGTCACTGTGTTAGTCCTTCATCAGTGGTCTGTTTCTGACTGCAGAACACTGTTGGCTATATATATTTTGGTTGGTGGACTATTTTCAGCCCAGCAGTGACAGTGAGGTGTTTATAATCTCAAGCTGCACTGCTGTGTGTGATCCACTCTCTGCTGCACACACAAACACACACTAACATACCGCTAGCATGTCAGGGTCACTGCTGTACTAAAAATGATCTACCTCTGAAATAATAGTAGTGGAGCTGATAAATTGGACGCAAGGATAGATACAATGCATACTTTACACACACACACACACACAATCATATATATACTGTGCAAATGTCTTGAGGCACCCCTCATTTCTTTCTTTTTTTCTTTGAATCACTGTGTTGGTGTCACACATACCAGTCTCAGGGTCCTGGAAGTGACGCACGTCATGGGGTATATAAACAATTTGCCCAGTGTAGCATGGCAGATGAACCCAATGGTAGACCACGCACCTTATTCTGAGAACGCTCCACTAGAGAGTAGAGATTTCCACCGGGAATTCGCATTCTCAAAGACACACACAGAGAGCATATAGGTAGAGATAAACCGGAGTATTCACGGTACCAGTTGGATGAATGTAGAGTCGAGGTGGGCATGAGACTCAATGACTGAGTACTGGATCCTACCTGCTTCCTGTCTATAAACCCAGTGTTTACTTCTGGGATCTTGTGCACGTAACATGACTGGTGAGTGTGTCAGTACCCCTACCTCCAGAACCGTCACCAGACGGACCTGGCTGAGACGATACCCGACGACGGTAGTCCAGGATGAGTGAAGGGTCCAGGATGAACCATCTTTCTTATGGACCGTAGCCTTCCCAGTCAACTAGGTACTGAGTGCCATAGCCACGGCATCGCACTTCTCATCTCCCTCCTCTCCGGGCAGGCAGCTGAGTGGGCTACGGCAGTCCTGAGATCGAACTCCAACTCTGCCTACTCCTATCCTGAGTTTACCAGGCAGCTCAGGGCCGCCTTCCATGATCCTGACAGTGAGGTGGAGGTTGAATCTCACCTTTACCATCAGGGAGGCCGTTCAGTGAGTCATTACAACACTGAGTTTCGCACCCTGGCTGTGTAGACGGCTTGGGAAGACTTCGCCCTTCGAACGGCCTTCTACGACTCCACATCTGAAGGATTAACTCAATGGGTGAAAGCTACCTGACACCCTGGAAGGACTTATTCAACTCAGCATGTGTATAGAACAAAACGTGAGCTCTCACCCGAGGCCAGCCCCTCGTTGCCTGCCACCAGTGAGTCTCTGGCCCAAGACCACCATCAGCCCGGAATCAGCTCCAGCTCAGGCCAGACCTTCACCTACATCAGAGGTCCACTCCAGAATCAGGGAACACATGCAGATAGGGCACGCCTCCCTGAACCAAGAGAAGAGGGCTAGAGGATATCGTGAAGGCCCTTGTGCCTATTGCGCCTCCCCGGACCACCGTCGTGCTGTCTGCACTCTCCGTCCGGGAAATGGCCAGACCAGGTGAATAGGGGAAGGAACTTGCCTGGTCCCGTAACCAAAACCTCAAGGCTACCGGCCATTTCCCATCTCACCATCCAGGTTCACATCCAGTTGGGCAACAAACGGATCGTGACCACCACCATTGTGGACTCGGGGGAATTTTATTGATCATGCTTACACTTCTCAGCTAGGTGTGAAGCCTGAAGCATTACCCAGCCGGTTAGTATCACCACCATTAATGGTCAGCTCCTTCAGTCTAGCCCTATCACCCACGAGACCTCACCCCTCTCCATCACTATTAAGCAGCACCAGGAGACCATCACCTTCTTTGTCACTCGCCTCATCTCTTCACCCATCATCCTGAGTCACCCTTGGCTTCTCCTCCAGGACCCCCTCATCTCAGCAGAAGATCCTTCAATGTGGCCCGACTTGTCCGAAGCTCTGTCTCCAGATGCCAGCTGGGACATGCTCAGGGGAGTCAGAGGCCCCCTACGTCGACCCGGAGGCCATTCCTGTCCTGTACCGTGACCTGAAGGAGGTCTTCAGTAAGCGACGAGCTATCCAGCTGCCTCCTCATCGCCCCTACAACCTTGCCATTGACCACCAACCAGGCACGGTACCACCCTGCAACCATCTTTACTCTTTATCTGCAGGAGAGTATAAGGCCATGGAAGAGTACATTGCTGAGGGTCTTTGTAATGGCACCATCTGACCCTCATCCTCTCCCGCCACTGTGGGGTTCTTCTTTGTTAAGAAGAAAGACGTGGGCCTGCGACCTTGTGTTGACTATCAGGGGCTGAACAAGATTGCCATCAAGAACCATCATCCACTCCCTCCTACCAACACCGCCCTGGATGCCCTCTGGTGCTTCCATGTTCACCAAACTGGACATCAGGAGCACATGTAAACTCATTTGCATTAGGGAGGGCAACGAGAGGAAAACGGCCTTCATAACTCCCACAGGACACTACAAGACCCTGGTCATGCTGTGTGGTTTATGCAACAGTCCAGCCACATTCCAACAATTCATCAATGACGTTATATGTGACATGCTGGGTTGCTGGTATTTAGACAACAAATACCTAGACAACCTAGACAACATCCTAATCTATTCCAAGACCATCAAGGAACACACACAGCATGTCAGGGCAGTTCTAAAGAGGTTGCTGGCCCATGAGCTGTTCTGGAGAAATGGAGAAATGGAAAAATGGAGAAAAGATGGAGAAATGCGCTTTCCGACAGCGCTCCACCACATTCTTGGGCTTTCTCATCTCATCGCAAAGTGTGGCCATGGACCACCAGAAGCTGGATTCTGTGCATAATTGGCACCTGCCCAAGACACTGCTGCTTTATACAGGACTTTAGTTCAGCTGTGTCACCTCTCACTGCCCGCATCAAGCCATCCGGGATCCCATTTAACCTCACTCCTGAAGCCATCCAAGCCTTCCAGCACCTTGATGTGGGCGTAGGAGCCATCCTCTCTCAGTGAGGTCCAGACCAGAAACTGCATCCATGCACTCAGCAGCGATACGGGGTAGGGGACCGTGAGCTGTTGGCCATCAAGTGGGCTCTGGAGGAATGGTGTCATTGCCATTCAAAACCTGAATACTATCCAGCAGGCCAAACAACTGAACCCCAGGCAGGCACAGTGGGCTCTATTCTTTGAGCAATTTAACTTCACCTTATCTTACTGCCCAGGATTGAAAAACACCAAGGCAGACACCCTCTCTCATCAACATCAAGCAGAGAGCCCCTGGGCAGACCCTGCGCCTGTCCTGCCTCCACAAATCATCAGCGCTCCTGGGCTGCACAACCTCCTCACCTCATCTGCCACTGGGCTCAGTCCATTTGTGGTATGCAACGGTTTCCAACCTCCAGTGTTTGAAGACCAAGAGCCAGAGGTTGATGTACTGTCGGCCCAACAGTTGGTCTGCAGGTGCCAACAGCTTTGGCAGCAGGCCCACATTGCCATCCAGCAGGCCAACGACTGTTACACCCAGCAGCAACGCCGTCGGCACCCACCAGGATGATAGTTCCACGTTGGTGACAGGGTTTGGCTCTCCACCCACAACCTGCATCTCTGCACCGAATCCAAGAATCTCACCCCCTGGTTTATATAAACCCTGTTACCTTCCAGCTCCAGCTGCCTGCCTCCCTCCGGGTCCACCCTGTTTTCTACATGTCCCAGCTCAAGCCTGTCTTCACGTCACACTTGGTTCCCCCTGCTCCGGCTCCTCCTCCGCCTCGGAACATTGATGGTGGTCTCGCCTACATTGTCCAGCGGATACTCAACTCACGACGCCGTGGCCCTCCGTACCTAGTTCACTGGTAAGGCTACGGTCCAGATGAATGATTGTGTGTCCCCGGTCAGTTCATTCTGGACCCTTCACTCATCCAGGACTACTGTCGTCGGGCATCCTCTCAGCCAGGTCTATCAGGTGATGGTCCCGGAGGGAGGGGTACTGTCACACACACCAGTCACGTGATGGGGTGTAGGAAGTGACACGCGTCACTGGGTATATAAACAGTAAGCAGGTAGGATCCAGTGCTCAGTCAGTGAGTTTCATGCTTGCCACGACTATACCTTCATCCAACTGGTACCGTGAGTACTCCAGTTTATCTCTACCTCTATGCTCTGTGTGTGTGTTTGAGAATGCAGATTCCCAGTGGGAATCTCTACTCTCTAGTGGAGCGTTCTCAGAATAAGGTGCATGGTCTACCAACTCTTTCGTGTTCCATACGCGATTCGGTTCATCCGCCACGCTACACTGGGCAAACTGTTTGACCAGGTAAGTCTATCATTGTGATAGTTAGTGCAAAAATACTATTTCATGCCTGTCAAACTGTCTTATCTTTGGGATGTAGAATAGATTAAATGAAAGAAATGGGAACAAATGTTTTACTGTGACAGGCTGCAAAATGCCTAAAGATACAAGGAGCCTAGACAAAGGAATTACAACCACTCAGCATTCAGCACCACCAGTATACTGATCGCCACCTGATAATCTGGAATCATTTCTGCACCTATTTCTTCACTGGTTCAGGACTTAAGTTAAATGGTCTTTGTTCTGCTTCAATTATTCATACGTAGGTCACTGTGTGGCTTAACAAACAAAAACATTCCTCTAAAATTGGTCAGGTTCAGGGACTGGACTGAAAATCAGAGTCTTTGAAAGTCCATTAGGACGATAGATCTTTGGAAGCAAAATATGAAGAAATGGGGGGTGGCTTGAGAGAGAGACAGAAACATGGAGAGGGAAACAGAAACAGAGACAGATCAAGAGAGACAAAGATAGAGAATCAACGAGAGAGAGAAAGAGAGAGATAAAGACAGTAGAGAGTGAGAGGAAGAAAGAGAGAGAGACAAAGAGAGAGAAAGAGAGAGAGAGAGAGAGAGAGAGACAGACAGACAGACAGACAGAAAGAGAGAGAGAGAGAGAGAGAGACAGACAGACAGACAGAAAGAAAGAGAGAGAAATATGTCTAGGCAATACTGTTTATGTGAGGCAAGATGAGACAACAAATAAGACTTGTGAG
>JBBJLS010070171.1:0-12189 GCA_037577275.1 Bryconaethiops microstoma
GTGTGTGTGTGTGTGTGTGTGTGTGTGTGTGTGTGTGTGTGTTTGTGTGTGTGTGTGTGTGTGTGTGTGTGTGTATGAAAGAAAGGCAAAACGATGGCAAAATGGTCTGGATGTGTGTGTATGAGTACGCAAGTGTTTGCTGTATTTAATGAACAATGTTATGTGCAAAGAGGTGTGTGTGGCTGTCAGAGTGTGTGAACATGTGTGTGAGAGAGAGAGAAAAAAAAAGAGGGAGAAAGAGTGTTTATCAGAGCAGGTTGGTGACAGCATCACTAAACGCCACCATGGCCAAAAATTTGTGGACAACTGAGCATTACATCAACGCGTGCTTGATGAAAATCTCATTCCAAACGCAGCGGCATGCAAAGTGCCTAAATATACATGCAAGGAAAGTGTGTGGTGTGTGTGTGAGTGTGTGTGTGAGTGTGTGTGTGTGTGTGTGTGTGTGCACGTTTGTATGTGTGTGTGTGTGTATGTGTGTGTGGCTTTACCTTCATCCCCAGATCCCGAGCCAGGCTCTGTAAGACACAAAAAAGATGAGCATTATTAAAAAAAAATAAAAATATCTCATTTGTTTTGTGTTATAATTAAAAATCTTGACCACGGGTTATGAGTAGTGCTTTAAATAATTGGTGTTGGTGTTTAGGATGACAGATGGTAAAGGTCAACAGTATAATGGCTGGGGCTGCACAATATGGACCGAATATTAGTATTGCTATGCAAGGTGACTGCAATGCCTTTCTGTGAATTAAAGGGCCCACTTTTGTGGAATTAAAAAATATCAAAGTATGTAAATATTCATTGTCCCATCCATACAGTCCATACAGGGAAATTAAGCTGCAAAACCAGCCTGTTCCCATGTCAGTTTTTGTGATGTCACAAGACCCACATATTTCCATATGTCCCCTTATTCAGCCTACAGCAGTTTAATACTGAAGTTCTAAGGAGTGTTTTAGCCCCATGCTGTCTTCTGAATGAACTGCAATACTGAGCAACCAATAAGAAAAGAGATTATTTACATATCTACATCTTAAATGCACATGAACAAAGACAGCCTGTGTCTGGCTGGAAAATGGTCACGTAAGAATGAATTATGACGGATTATGAAACCTTTTTGGTACACAAACCCATCAAACGTCAGGGAAAAACAAAAGGGTTAACACAAGATGACTCTGGATACTGGATAAAAAAATGTATACCGGCTGCACGAAAAATTAAGTATTCAAATTAAAGTCATAAATGAAAAGTTCAGTCTATAGTTGATGTTTACAAGTAATTATATGCCATTATTTAGTTTTTTCTTATAACTATTTCTCCTCGAAAACTAAAAGCCTAAAACTATAGGACCATTGCAGAGACCGCTGGTTCACTCTTGCAGGCTAATCTCTCGATAGTAGCAGGAGATTCGAGGGGACTGAACAGCAGGAATATCGACTTATAGGAACATTACGGCCTGGACGGCAAACGCACACATTGGAATATGATAAATATGCAAACTCTGAGAGTGTAAACAGCCGAGGGGTGAATTCATTAAAGAGCTGGATTATAATAGACAGTCCAAAAAGGACATTCTTACCTGAGTCCTCATGTATAATATTCAGATGCAAAAATCTGTATGTAGCAAAGTTCTGCATAGCCTTCCTTTATAAATCCCAATCAACATGAAATGTAATGCACTTGCACAAGCCTATAGCCCCACCCTGACACCACCCACCTATTTGAATATACAAATCAGTATAAATGCACCCCTTACATTCTGTGTCTTGTTACAAGACAGTGGACAAAGCATGGTGGGATAAAACACAATATTTGGTGTCTTGAGCAGTGGCATGAAAAATAAAAGAAAACTGGAATGGCACAGTGTGAAGGAAAATTCAGAAAGTTGCAGAGTGCCAAAAATAAAAAAGAAGTGGTTAGATATCGAAGTTGATGTAAAAAGACGAGTTGCAGGGGACCCACACTGTTTGTTGCTGCAATTGTATCGTATTTTGCCAGCAAGTGAGGGAGACTTCAACATCACCACGGGTGAATGCGAGTTTGTTTATTTTCTTCTCTCTTATCATTATTCATACTCATTTAAATAATTAAATAATGTTCAGACAAACAAGCAGGCGGGAGGTGTGGCATTACTTTTGTTTATTCCGTCTTAGACAAAATTACAAAAGGTGACCCCCATGCTGTGCCCCCTGCTGTAATGTTCTCCCTTCTTTTCCCTGCTTCTTGGCTTTTTGTAATGCTCTTCTGTCTTTTCCCCCATATTGTCCTCTGTGTCATTGTTTATATCCTGTGAGCCTTTGTTTTGTTTACCCCGGCCATGTGTCTGTATTCTGTCTGAGCTTTGTTGTTGTTTTGGTCTTAGACCAGCACCCTTATTATCCTGTTTCCCAATGTCAAATCAGTATTTAAACCCGTCTTTCAGTCTGCGTTGGTCAGTTCTTTGTGCTTCTGCCCCAGTTTGACACTGTTTCTTGCACTGTGTTTGTCTTTGAGGTCTTGAAATGGATGGTCTTGTATATGAGTGTGGTGTTTTTTGACTAGTTGTGTACATATCCGATTAGGTACTCAGTTATACAAGGAATTACATTTCACTTGTAATCGAATTACATTTTGCTATTCAAGTTGACTTATGACAAATACAAGGTAAAAAAATGTAAATGTTGGGTTTATAAGACCCCTGGTGTCTTGTTTCTACAAAACAAGACACCAGGGGTCTGCTACCTGGGTTAATAACAGGTTTTGAGCCGGGTTTTGGTCGATTTTTCACGTACATCAACAGGCTCGGGTTGGGTGCGTTTTTAATGAGTAATTTTTATCTAGTAGATTTTGTGCATTCTCTTACTGTCTTCTCTCTCACTCCCACTCTCTTGTGCTCCCTGTTTTCTCTCGTTCTTGTAGTGTTATCCGCGCTCAAATTAGCTCCAGAGTTGGAGGAGTGGGTGAATGTGCGTCTCAGTGAAGCCATGGCCGATGACGTTTGTGTTAGGAAATGTCACAGCGGATATTTCTCCCATTTGCTGATTTCATCCAAAGTGTGTTAAGCATTTCTGTGAGAAGAAGCACCAGCGAGAGGTACTTCAGCACAGGGAGGCTTACAGCTCGAGCACGATCACCAATTCCACAGAAATTCACTGAAAGTGTATTACAGATATGTAAAAAAAGCAGAATATTCTAGCACAACATTTTCAAACACTCATCTCAGTATGGCTCTGAAAAAACAGGGTCAGCAGCGGCCAGTTAGACTGGGTTCTAGTGCTGTGCAATATGGACAAAACATCAGTTTTGCAATTTTACTGCTACATATTGTGATTGCAATGACTTTCAATATATTAAAGAACACATATCACTGGAATTAAACAGGTTTAAAGTTTGTAAATATTACTTCTAATGGTTCATTTACTACTTTCATCAATACAGTCCATGTATGGAAAACAAACTAATAAAACAACCCATTTTTGAATCAGTTTTTGTGATGTCATAAAACCGACACAACTAAATATGTCTCCATATTCTAACTACCCAGCTGTTTAGCCCCACCCAATCATGCACTGAACATTTTGACTCTTGTTGGATTACACGAAGACCTCAATTCAGCAGAACACTTAATAATTCACTTGGAGCTTTGCTTGGTCTCCCTTTCAGAAACAATGTGACTGGTTAGAAACTTCTACTGTGATGTCAGTTTTGCAAAGACTGATACTGCGATACCAATTAGCAGGTGATATATTGTGCAGACCTATACAACACTTGTATCAGAAATGGGAGCACCTTAAAGAGGCTGGATTCACATACTTTTAGACACATTCTTAGCCTTTACCCAATTGTCCCTCCTAACGTAAACAAGCAACACGATGTCAGGGTTAACGAAGTTTGAAGCCAGAGAGTGCCTGTTCCCTCGGCACGAAAAACAGACACTTTTTTAAAATGAACATGAAGTTGGAGGTACAAAGAGCATTTTCTCGGCGGGACACTGCCTGTGAGAGACAGCTCTGCAGATTTTCGCTCAGTCGGAACAGGACAATGACAAGAGGCTGATTAAGTCTGAGAGTCTTACGAGACCTCCGCCAGCTCCCGTATCTCTGCTGTTGGCTCAGAGAACAAAAAGGCGAGCGATGAGGTGACTCTGCACTTTTCCCCCTGTCCCCTGACATCAAGGCTGGAGCTCAAGGCTCTGAGGCAGCTGGCCAGTGTCAGCACACACACGGCCTTACCAGCTGTAATTAAACGACCAGTACCTACACTGTTGTTCAGGATCTTATGTTTGAAGATCCTGTGCCAAGCATTGGAACCTTCATCTTGTGCCCTGATGAACTAAAGAATCCTGTCATTTGATGTCAAATTGCTTTCAGATGAATTTTCTTTTACTTCTTATCACTGTTTGCATGGCTGTCAGGAGTATAAGGCACAATATACTGTCTATCAATCAGTATCGCGATATTAGTCTCTGCAATACTGATATCACAAAAGGCTGCAGTATGCAAATGAGCCTTTAACAGCGTGCCCAATCACAGTTCCAGAAGAGTTACTGGGTGTTCTGATGAACACAAAAGTCTAATTTTTAATCATTAAACAAAAGTCTAATTTTTTATCATTAAAGGTATTGGTGAATTGGTGCATGAACGGGCGGGGCTAAGTTCTGTAGTCAGAACAAGGAGATTTATTTAAATGTGTTGGTTTTGTGACATCACGAAACTATAACTTAAAAACGGGCTGTTTTTGTAGCTTATTTTCCATCTATGGACTGTATGGACAGGGGTGTAAACGTACCATTAGAAACAACATTTACAAATTTTAAGCCTTTTTAAGTGATGATATGGGACCATTAACATACTTAAAGTCATTGCAATAGCAATATGTACCAGTAAAATGGCAATTTTTATATTTTGTCCATTTCGTGCAGCTCTAGGATATACAGAAAAAATTTTTGGGATGGTGATGATAATGGTCAAGATCTTGTGCCTGATACCAATTTAAATAGATTATCTTTTCAATGTATAATAAACTACATAACATACTATAATATACACAACAACAAAATTAGTAAATGAAGCTGCTGTCACACTAGATATTTGCTCTTCATGTCAATTTGCAACAGCAGCGTGTTTTGAATCTGGAGATTTGTGCATTGTTATATGACGATTTCATTGTGATATCATGATTTTCAATGCACTACTCTACCCCCAAACAATAAATAGAGCTGCACATTCTATTGTCTGCTAATTGGTATCGCAATGTCAGTCTCATCATTACACAGGGAAATGGCTTGTTTTGCAGCTTAGTTTTCCAGAAAAGTGATGATATGGGCCCTCACAATCTCAATATGTAGCAGTTTAATCACAATACTAATATTCTGTGCATATTGTACAGCCCTAATTGACATGTCTGCACCACCTTAATAAAGAGTTGGATGCACATTGAGTTTGTTGAGAAAAGTTCTGTGAATGCATTTTTGGAAGAAATTCCGATGACTATTGACTTCTAGTGTTTGCTAGCCTCGTAACTTCTGTTCTAAAGAAGAAAAAATTCGGACACCAAATATACCTTCGCTAATCCAGCTCCTCTGGGCTAAGTTGATTTTGATTAGATTTTGGCACAGTTCCTTCAACAACTGACAGCACTGTATGGGGTCAAAACTCTCGGGTCCTGTCAAGCACAAACCGAATCCGCTGGCAAACCCTGAGCACTGAGAAATTATTTATTTATATATTTCCTCATTTCAACATGTCTCTTCCAAGTGGAAAAAACCCTTTGAAAGTATTTAAAAGTCATTCCTGCACAGTGAGCCCAAGCCCCCATGTAGAGAGAGCTGCTTTAGCGAGGGGTAGAGTGCGCCATGGCGCTATCTTAACCTCGATTTCCAATGGCGAAAATGGCCCTTCTTCCCCCTTCGCCATGGATACGCACCACTGAGCTAATGTCTAGCTGCCCCGCACCGTACAGTGAAAAAAACTCAATATGAGCGGCAGCCTGTTCCTTTAATCAGCACATTATTCACCCTGATCGTAGAGTGGAGTACAGATGGGCAGGCTAATGCTAGCGGGGCAAATAGCTTGCTTATCGATGGCAAATGGAAAAAGCTAGAGAGGCCTGAGCTACTCAGCTCCGCGGAGCCGGCTGCAAGAAGGCTTCTCAACAAGAGAGACTCGACTACAGTTAATGTGAGGAGCTGTGATGGAAATTGGAATGAAGAGGGAATTGTGTACACAATGTGATTGTGATGCCTTTCAAAATATTAAAGGCTCCATATCATTACTTTCCTGGAATTAAAATGCCTTAAAGTCTGTATATATTGTTTCAAACGGTACATTCACTCAGCCATCCACACAGTCCACATAAAATAAGCTATAATAACAATACATTTTCAAATGATACAAAAAACAGTTTTTGATGTCACAACACCAACCCATTTAAATATATCTCCTTATTCTGACTACAGCAGTTTAACCCTGGCCATTCATTCACCAACTGACTAACACCTTTAATTTTAAAAACTGGTCTTTAGATGGATTACATGACAATGTCCAGTAACTCACCTGGAGCTGTGACTGGTCGCCTTGTCTGAAACACTGTGAGGCTCTTTCACATATTGCAACATTTTTCTGTGATAATGATTAACAGGTGATATATTGTGTAGCCCTGCTGGAAATGTAGTATGAGTAAGTTAGTGCTGTCTAGAGCATCCTGCGCTCGAGACCAGTCTGACCAGCACAGATCACCTGCATGCTCTGTCCACCTTCTCACCAAACCACTGCTCATCCAAACTCCAACAGATCTACTTTTGCTTACTAAAGACTTTACTCTTTATCAGTGAATGAGTCTGCACAGTTTCCCTCTTTGTGTCCATGTGTGCATCGAGTTAAAGTCTGAACTATGTTTTACACAGAATGTGGACCATTAAAACCCTTCAACCATTAGAACACCGCGACCAGCATGACCCCATCGGCTCACCTGAAAATACCCGGAAAACGTGGAGATGAGAGTGAAGCGGCGCTGACTACGGCCTCCGATGCCTAGCATCTTCCTGTCCAATGTCCAGCCTCTGGAAAAAAAACTGGTGGATCTCAAAGGAAGACTCAACTTCCAAAGAGAGCTACGGAACTGCTGTGTTTTCTGCTTCACGGAGACGTGGCTCGCCGTGAGCATGCCGAACCACGCGATCCAGCCGGGGCACTATTCGGTTTGAGAAGTCTTTGGAGAAGAAGAGAGGAGGTGGTGTGTGCTTTCTCAATAACAACGCATGGTGTACGGACGTGGAAATAATTTCACAGAACTGTACTCCAGACCTTGAGTTTCTACTGACCAAGTGTCAGCCGTTTTACCTGCCACAAGAGTTCTATGGCTATGGTTTACATTCCACCACAGGTGAACACACACAGAGCCCTGAGCGAACTGTACAATACCATCACTAGGTATGAGACCGTTCATCCTGATGGACTGTTCGTTATTTGTGGGGACTTTAACAAGGCCTACTTTAGGAATGTTTATCCTAAATATCATCAGCACGTCTCGTGTACCACTCGAGGAAATAAAACCCTGGACCACTGTTATACACCACATAAAGATGCATACGTCTCCCTTCCACGTCCACACCTCGGCCAGTCAGATCACGCCTTGGTGCTGCTGCTTCCTGTTTCAAAACAGAAACTGAAGTGCGAGGAGCCAGTGTAACGTGTGGTGCAGCGCAGGATGCAGGAGGCGGAGGAGACACGGCAGGATTGTCTGGTCTCTGTAGACTGGGACATGTTCAGGAATTTATCCTCTGACCTGGACCACAGTGGTCACTCACTTCATCAGACACTGCGTGAGTGACTGCATACTCTGACGGACTATAAACTGCAACCGCCCACGTTCACTGCGGCTGGTGCATCTCTACTGGACGAGCTGAACATGTTTTAGGCCCGTTTTGATTTTGCAAATAAAACTACACCTGCACGAGTTCCCGCAGCACAGAATAACACATTGTTCACTGTCTCTGTGGAAAAGGTGAAAGCCAATTTCAGCAGAGTCAACACCCGCAAAGCTGCCGGTCCTGATGGAATTTCAGGATGTTTTAAAAACGTGCAGCGTGCAACTGGCTGCTGTCTTCATGGACATATTCAACTCCTCACTGGAAAGCTCGACTGTCCCCAGCTGCTTTAAGGACACTCCATTATAATTTAGTGCTTTGAAAGATTGGTGCTGGGACAAATTGAGGACAAAAACTGACTGCTGTTTGTGGATTACACTCTGCTTTTAACATGGTCATCCCATCCAAACTGATTCATAAACTGTTGGATCTTGCACTCAGTGCCACCCTGTGCAACTGGATCCTGGTTTTTATCCTGGATTAGACCCCAACATGTTCGCATCTGCAGAAACATCTCTTCCACCCTGATCCTCAACACCGGCACTCCACAGGGCAGTGTGTTGAGCCTGCTGCTGTACTCCCTATTCACACATGACTATGTGGCGAGACACAAATCCAACACCATCATAAAGTTTGCTGATGACACCACTATTGTGGGCCTGATCACCGCCAACGATGAGACGGCCTACAGAGAAGAGGTGAGGCTCCTGACAGACTGGTGTCAGGATAATAACCTGTCTCTTAACGTCAGCAAAACTAAGGAGCAGGTCATCGACTATAGGAAACAGGAAGCAGCTCATGCACCCATTTACATCGGTGGTTGTACTTGTATTTGACTCGTTGCGCAGTTAATGTTAATGTGGCACACATTATATGTCTATATCTATGTTAATTGTCTAAGCTGTAAAGAAGCATTCAAGTAAGAATTTCATTGTACCTTGTACACTGTATTCTGTACCTATGACAATAAATCTATGAATCTTGAATACAGCATGGTTCCGGTATGGAAAAGTGCCTTTAGATAAATACTGGACTATATCAGAATCAACCAACTGTATTTTAATTGCAGTCAGTTAGTCACAATTTTTTATGTGGCAATAAATCAACGAGAAAAATTTCTCGCTTATGACATGCCTAGTTCTTACTATAAACTTTACAACGGCTCTTTTAACTTTAAACAGCCTCACACATCTCACTTATAAAAGTGTTTTTTCTATGGTGGTTCCCAAGCTTGGCCCTGGAGGTTCGTATTTTCCTGCTCTTACACGCTCACTTGGACCCAAGAAAGGCTTGTTATTGGGTTGGTTAGGTGTGTCGGGTCAGGTGTGTAGAGATGTTGAGAAACTCTCAAATGAGGCTCTAAGACCAGGGTTGGGTTCTGTGGCAAGAACCTTTATGAAGACACCTTTGCGTTTTTGAACTTTGAATAGGTTTCAGATTTTTTGACAACTAGCACTTTAATGATATCGCAAAAATCTGAAACATGCAAATGAGCCTCTAACCAATCACAGCGTTTCTGACATAGTTCCAGGTGAGTTACTGGTGTTCTGATTCGAGGTCTTCATGTCATCTAGCAAAAGTTTAATTATTTTAATCTTTAACCATTGAAGACCTTGATTGTCTCTATTTTCTATTCTATTTTTCTATTGTTCTTTTGTGTGTGGGTTTGGTAACCAAAGCTGTAATTCATAATTAATCATAATTCATTCTTACATGACCATCTACCAACCTCTGTTTATCCCTTAGAATTAAATAGGCTGTTGCTGTGCCTGTAGGACTGACATATGTCAATTATCTTATTTCTGATTGGCTGCCCTGTTTTGCAGCAACACAGGGACTAAAACCCTCCTTAAAACTTAAGCTTGAATAATGAGGGGCTACAGTCCTGTAGGCAAAATAAGGAAATATACGTAAGTGTGTTAGTTATATGACATCACAAAATTTGACAACAGGCAGCTTAGCTTCTATATATGGACTGAGTGGGTGAGGGAGTGAATATATATTTTGAAATTGCAACAATATTTGCAGACCTTTCTAATTCGAGAAAACTGATGATACGGACCTTTGATATCTTGAAAGGCACTGCAATCGTAGTATGTAGCAGTAAAATAGCAATACTGATATTCTGTCCATATTGCACAGCCCTAGCAAGCCTCAAATGCACCGATTTGCTGTTGAGCAAGGGAAGGGCCCAAGGCCACACTCACTATCAAACTATCTCATAAAGTGTATTGTGTCAGGAGGAAGTGTAAAATGGCTCAGTGAAGACAGTACACACAAGGACACTGGTGTCTTTAGGTCAGTAAGTAATAATACACTGCCATGTTCTTTTTTACTTGTTGAAACTGAAGCATGTTGGACATCACACAGTTTTTTCATTGCAACTTTGTTTTTTTTATTAAATGATTTTTATTAAATCATTTACTAAATGCCATTAATAAAACTAATTATGACTGTTAACATAATAGATCTTGGTAAACTGTGTATTGAATACAGTGCCTCTGCATATTTTGTTGTGCTTCCAGGAGGTTAACATCAATCGAGCTCTTAATGAACTGCATCATCCTAATTCAAGACATTCTAATTGAAGGTCAAGCATTCATAAGAAAACATGTTAAATATTCAGCAAAACACTTAAAACATTGCAGATATGTGCAAAGTGAAATACTGAACAATACCAGTTCGGCTGATTATTTATTTATGTACTTAAGTATTTTTTTATTTATTTTTTTACTTAATGCATACAAACCAAACATTCCACATCCCATGGTAATTTACAGTGTTATCTTTGACAGTTAAGACCAGTGTCATCACTGTACCCTTATATTTTACTGACCTTGTGGACATTTCTTACATTTCACTGCACACTGAACAGGTATAACTGTGTATGTGACAATTAAACATCTTTAATCTTGAAATCTTGACTCTTGAACTGACCACTGTTCTAGATACACTGACAATCTGCTCGATGAGCTCAGAAAAGCATATTGTGACAATGTTTATTGTCATGAAAATAACTCAATAACCCTCATATCGGAGACTCCTAATGGAAAAGCATAGAAACTACGGGCAGCCGAAAGGCTCTTCCTTGCTGGGATCTTTTTGTGGAAAAAGGAATTGATAGCAGGGAGGTAGATGAGAGCAATAAAATGGCAGAGATTGCTGACCCCATCTCACTTTACTCTCTCACTCTCTTTTTCTTATTTTCTCTCTCTCTCTCTCTCTCTTTCTCTCTTCCTCTGCCTCTCTCTCTCTTCAACAAAAGGAAATTCTATAAGCCTACTCTCTTCAACCTTCGTTAATGATCTTTCTCAAAAACGATAAAAAAGCCAAGATGTTAAGAACAATTCCACACCAAGTCACAACCAAAAAGTCACCCAGCACTCAAAAATGCATTTTGAAAAGGGCATTATGGGTAAATTTCTATGTCTAAAAAAATGGTACCATGTTAGAAATATCCCACTTGTCCAAATACAACCTCTACAAAAAAAATCAAATAACATATATATATATATATATATATATATATATTCATAAATTTCATAAAATGAATTATTAAGGAAATTCATGTAGGAAAATAAATTGTGGTTTATTAAAAATAACTTTTTTGTAATTTGATAATGTTTTAAGCGTCAGCTACTAGCGATACGAGGACCAGTGATGTGTACCTCCCCAGTCCGAAAAAATACATGTTATTCAACCTTATTTATTTTTGAGCTTTTGTCCAAGTGTTAGTATATAATACACTGATTGCACAGAATGGTCTATTATATCTTAGTCTAACAGAGGCGTTCTTTATGGTTGAATAGTGGCAAAACAAATAACCCTTCATTATAGACATGAATGATCTCTCTCTCTTTCTCTTTCTCTCTCTCTCTCTCTCTCTCTCTCTCTCTCTCACACACACACACACACACACACACACACACAAACTACTACAGAGTACTTGAATTTCGTTACTGTAATGATGCTGCACTGATATCTGTAAATGAACTTTAAACTTGTCTGACCAAAAAAGAAAAAAGAGATTTGGCAGTGTAACAAAAGCTACAGATATCATGTAGGAAAAAACCCCTATTATCAACACAAGCATTGACCAAAACTACATTGACGAACAGACAAAGCTGCTGATGAGCTATTAGACCCGGCTGTAATTCTAAATGATGGGCTGCTCTAACGCATGGGTGCAGACAGATGTTTGATAGATGTTACTTGAAATTTCATTAATACAGATTATTGACAGCCAAGGTATAAGAGGGTGTGTGTGTTTGTGTGTGTGAGTGAGAGAGAGAGAGAGAGAGAGAGAGAGAGAGAGAGAGAGAGAGAGAGAGAGAGAGAGAGAGAGA
>JBBJLS010070172.1:0-12189 GCA_037577275.1 Bryconaethiops microstoma
GCATTAAAAACTCCACGTCTGGCGAACAGTGCTTGTGGACAGTCTGTACATCTCCACACCACGAGTTGTTAATAAATACCCTTATCACATGACAAACTTGCCACATTTAAAACCTTTTTCAGCATTAACCTGGAGCTAGATGTTGTTTTTAGAATGTACCAAGCTGCGGACTGGACGTGCTTTCATGTCAAACGAATGAAATATGTTAATGGATTTGTGCTTTTCATTAGAAACTGAGGCAAAGGGCCTGTTCTTTCTAAAGAGGGCATGTATCCAAGGATAATCATGGCACTAATTTCAGTGAATAATCTAGTCACCTTCGAAGACTGTTAAAGAGGTAAATCATCTTTGGCTTATTTTAGGTCACACAATATGGACCATTTTAAGATTATACAGGCTACAAGTTGAGATTGCGACGTAAACATATATTATGCCACAGAATATTAAATAACAGCCTGATGTAATACTGACCTTATTCAGAACCTCAGCTGGAACATCTGCTCTTGTTATTAAAGATCTCATTTGAATAATGCCCTTTGTCATATCAGTCTGTCAATATTTCTATCATGAGCAAATAAGATATTGTGATAGTTTATACACCCCCACTTTGCATAGAGAATAGCAAGTCATACAAGACAGTGAATCAAAAGTTTATTTTGTCTTTGCCCCCTAATTCCTCCAAATTCTCACAAAATTACTGGTCAGATGTGCAGGAAAGTTCTCTTGGTCTCCTGCCACTTTCATCTCCCCAGTGAGTGAAATTGAAATCCCCTCCAGTCCAGATGATATGTCTAAACTGTGTATGATCCACCAGATCATATGCCCCATGGAGGTATCTGTTAATTAAATCTCTCCACCACTGATGTCTATCTCCGGTGGGCAACTGTAGCTGGCCGACTGCCTTTCATTTGCTGACGCAGCTCCTCTAACACCTGTACTGAACTTACTCATAATCTCTTCCTGTGTTAAGCCTGACGCATATCAACCATCACTGTCAAATCAAGCACGTCATCAGCTTCTTGTTACTGTCTTGCCAGTGACTTTAAATATTTGCTTGACCAATAAGCTTTCAAAACTGTGTTTGCAATACCTTGTGATATGTTCTAAGGCATTGGGGCAGCTGGTAGTGTAGTGGTTAGGGCATTCAGCCTGTTATCAGGAAGTTGTGGGTTTGATTCCCAAGACTGCTAAGCACCTCTGAGGTAATCTTGAGCAAGGTACTATCCTGAGGCACTGTGTTCCTGGCTACCCACTGCTTCACTTAGTGAATGGGTTAAATGCAGAGAAAGAATTGTGTGCTGTGGTGTATTAATGTATGACAGAATGGTTACTTTCACACTTAACAGTTTTATACGGCATCTAATGTTAAGTTCTGTGAAAACATTCACACTATTAGATTGTGTGATGCAACATGTGGTGAATATAATATTGGTATGCACTCATTGTAAAAAATACATATTATACAAATAAAACATACGTTTCTATCGTCTTCCCAGCATTTTGATTTTATTTTTCCCTTTTTTAATGCTAACTAATACTAGCTCGCTATTGACGGTGGCCTAGTGGGTAGGAGACTTGCCTTTGGACCAAGAGGACATTGTTCAAATACTGGGTCCCTGAGCAAGACCCTTAACTCGAAGTTGCTCCAGGGAGACTGCCCCCTGTAGTTAGGGAATGGAAGTTGCTTTGGATAAAATCTTCTGCTAAATACTGAAAATGTAAAGCCATTCCAGCTTCCTTAGTGCGACCTGTATCAGTATTTATTCAGGTGGGATTTTATTCTTTGCCATACGTCATTATAAATCAGAGTTTAATGTAAAACCTTCACTTAAATTTGTAAGTATCTGTTTACCACTGCTACAATGATGTTAACTGAGGCTACCCTGTAAAAATTCTGTCTCTATAGGGATTGCTGTGGCAAGTTTGAGAAGACTGTATATATGTTGACTTTTTAACAGAAACAGCTATTCACTCTAAAAACTGGCTTAATGTATTTATTGCACGTCAAGCAGGGGGAATTCTGGAGCCAAACACATCCATGTAAGTCCATGAACACTGTGGATTAAGTTCATTACAGTGGTTTTGAAGAACTGGCCCCTTGTTTCCCTTTACATTTCACTGAAGTAACTTGGAAATCTGTCCGAGTTCTTCAGAGAGACAGGGAAAAAAAAGGCAGCTTCAGAATGGAGTTTTGTGTGGACCAGATGTTTGGGTGCAGTTGCAAGGAGGTAACTGGGTAAAGCATGGGGGTGTGGGTAGGCGGCCTGTTTCCAATTACTGGCTGATCACTTTGGGGGGGGGGGAGACAACAGTGCAGTGGATGCAGAGCAGTGAGAACGAGCTAGCATTAAAGAAAACCAAACTTTTGAACACATTAAAACTGTCAAGGACATCTATGCATACAAAGCGGTAGTCAACATATTAACTCAAAACTCCCTTTAGCTTCTTAAGCGTATTTGAACTGTTGCCACTACAGAGAGAAAGGTGAGTTAAGAACAAGGTTGACTTGGTTTTGATACAAGATGATTCTAAGCTGTTCTGACTAGAGGGATGAAACCATTTGGCCGACTTAAAACTGGTAAGAATAATGTGGATGTTTTTTGTGTGTGTTCTCTTTTTAAAATTCCCAGAAATCATTAGAGGCATTTAGAAGGGTCAGACTAGTGGTCAACCGACATAGGTTTTCCAGAGCCTATAACAATATTATTTTGCAGTGAAAGCAGTTCACCAATGTGAGGTCATAATTACATTCAATTAAATACTGGACAGTTTAAACAATCCAAATTACACCAATCAAAAATATATTTACCATGGTCGTAGAATTTCTTTGCATGGGAATGATATTTGTCGTCCTGTCCATTTAGAGGATGCGTTCCTTGTATGTCTACAAAAATTCATATGGCAATGAATTGTTAACACTGGACTGTTTGGGAAGGAAAAGCCTTCTTAAAGGCCCCATATAATAGCCAACAAAATTTTCCTTCTTTGTGTTGTATATAAAGTATAAAAATATACCATTCACTTCTCAGAATATCCTGATGAGCAGTTCTGACTTCTTGACTCCACTACACATTTGAAGGTGTGCTGCGGTATCTGGCACCAAGACATTAGCAGCTGGTCATTTAAGTCCTGAAAGGTAAGGGGTGAGGCCTCAATGGATTGGACTGGCTTTTCCAGCACATCCCACAGATGCTTGATCAATTGAGATCTGGGGAATTTGGAGAAGCAGTCAATGCCGAAAGTACATACTGGTGCCACCTCTCCAAGTAAGCGACACACACACACATGGCCACCCACATGATGTAAAAGCAAATATGATTCATCGGACCAGGCCACATTCTTCCAGTGCTCCATCGTCCAGTTCTGTTGCTCATATCCCCATTATAGACGCTTTCAGCAGTGGATAGGGTCAACATGGGCACCTTTCTATCATAGCCAGCAAGAACTTTTTCAGTAATTTGTACTAAAATAGCGCTTCTGTGAGACTAGACCAGATGGGCTAGCCTTCGCTCCCTGGATGCATCTCTGAGCTTTGGGTTGCCATTGACCCGGTCATTGGTACATCTGCTGGCCCACTTTTCTTGGACCACTTTTGGTAGGTACTGACCACTTACCAGGAAGACCCCACAAGACCTATAGGTTCAGAGAACCTTGACAAAGTCTCTCAGATCCTTATGCTAGCCCAATTGTCTTGCTTCTAACACTTCAAGATACAAAACAATGTTGTTAAAGTACAAAACAGTTCATTGTCTTTTTGAATTCCTGGTTACTAAAACGGCATAGTTACCCACATACACCTACTCGACATAACCTACATCATCATGTTGAAGTTATAAAGAGTATTTCAGCCAGGACTATTTTTTTTAACTCAGGGTAGCCCTTCAACACAGAGCTCAGTTACATACATCAGTCTTAAAGGCCCAATGATGAAACATGGTAGTTATAAAAAGAGGTCAATGGAACACCTGCATGTTGTTTTCTTTGAGTCATGTGTTCAGTTAAAAACTGTCTTCATTGTTTAGTTAGTATGTGTTTTATAGTGCCTTGATTCATTGGATCAGATCAATTACACCCCTCACCTGCTACCTATCTCTGCCTTCTCTATTTATAGCCAGCCTACCCGAAAGTCTTTGCTCAGTCACTGTCATTCTAACCTGTGTTTATTTTCCCAGAGCGCACGCTGACTCTCTACTACAACCAGGCCAGGCTCGTATTCAGTTTCTGGCTTGGTGATTTCCTTCGTGAAGGACTGATCCCGTTTGTACGCTGGTTTGAAGGAGAGTTTGACTATTTTAACCAAGCGGTTTTCCAAGCGGTCTACTCTGCAGAGAGCCTGTGCTTGAGTTTATGCGTGTGCTTCACTCTGAGAGTTTATGGATTTATGTTGGTTTGTTTTTGTGACCAAACCATTTGGGTTAAACCGTATCTATCTGCCCCTTGAATTCCTGCAGTTGCATCTCCTGCACCTGTCTCACTTGCAGACGTGACAACGTAACATTATTAGCAAGTAATTTTGAACCATTGGTTATGAAATGTTCACACGCAGATTTTTTATATAATATCTGTTTTAAACACAAATAATAAAGCTCAGTTTCGGAGATGTGGAGGCTCAGAGGTAGTTGTTAGACATGTTCACAATTTAATTGCATTAACATGTCCTCTTAAAGTATTCCATCTCTCAGCCGCTCTGCACTTAGTACCCTCTCTGGTTACACAACATTAAAAGCACTTTTCCACACTCGGCCGCTAATACGGAGCTTAAATTGTGTGCTCCCCCCTCTCTTTTTCTCTTTCTCTGGAACATTTTATCTCACTCCAAAAGAAGGGGTCAGGATGTTCGCCAGTGAAATTCTTTTTTTTTTCTTCTTTGGCTTTTTCTCTTCTTTTCTTTTCCATCTTTCTTTTTTTGAAGAGCAAATGGTTTACATTTGGTGTCTGAAATACTAGTGATATGACAGTAGTGTGTGTGTGTGTGTGTGTGTGTGTGTGTGTGTGTGTGTGTGCCCGTGTGTGTGCTTGGGGGGGTGCAGAAACTGAACAAAAAGCTGAAGCGGGTCTGTTCTTGAGTTTGAAATGGAACTTATCGAAGCCTTTGATCCAAAGCAGGGTGTCTCTTTCCAGGTCAGCTGCAGTATCTCGCCGGCTTTTGAGACGACGAGTCTGTGTCCAATTGCCATGATCCCCCCGGCTTGATCTTTGACCTCCGAGATCCTGACAGAGGAGGGGGAAGAGAAGGTAGTTTCTAGGGCTGGGATTTTTTGTTTATATTGCCTCTCTGACTTTTTTCTGCTGGCAGTTCTTCTTCCTCTTCTTTCTTTCTTTCTCTCTCTGTCTCTCTCTCTCTGTCTCTCTCTCTCTCTGTCTTCTGCCTTGTTTTCCCTCTCTCTATTTTTATGTTCTTATTTGTCTGATTCTTCTTGTTCTGCCTCGTTCATTTTCTTCCTCCCTCTTTCTCTCTCTTTCTCTCTTCAATACTCTTTTCCATTTTATTTATTTTCTTCCACCCCTCTTTCACTCACTCAGTACCTGATAATCTTCTTTTTCTTCTTATATGGTTTTTTTTTTGGGTTTTTCACTTTGCAGTTTTTCATCATCATCTTTTTCCCCGCTCTCTCTCCATTTCTAATACACCCCCCTCCAATTTTTTTGAGAGAGGCTCAGTTCTAAACACTTGAAAATCCTCCACATGTGCAAGCAATTACGTTTTGTGATGGACTCTCACTGGGGAGACGTGCACACACCAACTTGTTCTGTTTTGCTCTTTCTCTCACCCATACACACACACACACACACACACACACACATGCAGGCATGCAAACCCTGTCTCTGTGTTTCTGTTTTCATCTGCTTCAAACAGTAGGCCTTATCTATTACAAAACTGAAGTGGTACAGATAAACAACAGACTTCTTTTACTTTGAACACATCACACCTCCACAACACACTTTAGAGGCAAATGTTCTTCAGTAACTCAGAGGTCCTGATTTAGCTGCTGCTAAAAGTAACATCAGGCAGATGCCGAGAATGTGAACTGTATATTTAAGCACTGGCTCCAGATCTTTTTATTTGATCATGTATTTTCAGTAGTTTTCATTAGTGATAGTGTAAGGATGTGGTTTAGGATTTGCCTGAGGAATTTGGCTCTTAGTGCTTCCAGTATTGGCCAACATGTTATGTGTTGTGACTGCTTGTGTTTGTGTGTCTTTGTTAGCCTGTTGTGTCCCGGTTTCTACTGGAAATCACAGCTCCGTTTGTTATCACTGTTGAAACTGGCAAAGCGTGTCTCTCAAGTTCCAGAAACCCCATTGTGTTGTTTTTCACCCGATTCCACTTTTTTCTCGTTTCTTCTTTTTTGTTTTTGTTTTTTCTTTTTTCCCTTTTATCTCTTTGTCCTGTTTCTCAGTTCCTGCCTTGCTTCTCTCCTCACTTTTCTGTTTTACCATAAAATGTCTGATTTACCTTAATAGAGTTGTCATGATGAATCAACAAATCTTGATTAAAAATAATGGATTAAAACTGACCTAGCAGTGATTCGTCATTAAGTTGCATGATGATAACGCATCGTTCATGTTCTCCCATGGGTTTCTCTTACAGTAAGAAACAGCTTCCATTTATAGACCTGCAGATTATTCGATTGCTGGCATTCAGTTTGGAGAAATTCAGTAGAATGGGCAGACGCCAGTGTCTCCAAGTGCTCTCTTGTCTGTTCTACCCCTCAACATTTGTCTTTTATCTTCTATCTTTTCCATCTGTCTAATATCTCAGAGGGGTACTGCTGCCCATCTGTTCAGCTTGTTCGATCATCATTGGGGTTCGGAGTCACCGTTCCATACCAGATCAACCAACATCAGGATTCCTTGATCACCTGTCCTTGTCCAGTTCAGCCACCATGAATCACCTGCATGTGCTCTTACCCCACCAACCAAAGCTACTAGTGCAGACACAGATTCCAAAGGATGTCTTTTCTGACACATCACACTACTGTGTGATGTTTTATTATTTGTCTTTTTATAGCTGGAATTTGGCACCTCTTCTCCTCCTACAGTTTTTGAAATATCGGCATGGTTCCAGCCTCAAAACATCCATTAATATCTGGTGCGGTGCATGTGTATTCTGACTTTTGATCAGGCGCTGAATATTGAGTGTTTCAAAAATCGATTTTGTTGTCGAGTCCCCTCTGTAATGTATGGCGCGAGAGAGTGGATGGTTGAGTTACCTTCAAAATAAGTGTCGGAGAGGCAGTCTGTAATGTCTGTACCCGGGTGAGGCAGCCGGCAAGTGACAAACGCGGAGAAACAAACACGGAGCAAAACACACAACAGACTTCAAGACACTAAAGCTCAGGTCAGTATAAAAAAAAACGTCACTATTTGCTGTGGTTTAACTAAACATTCGCCTATGAATGTGTTTACTTGATCAGCTGTCCTTCACCATAAACAACCTGTTAAGCGACAGCAAGTTAAAACCCACTTGAAGGTCGTGGTTCCTCCTGAGGCTTTAGGCAGTTTATTCTTGCCTCTATTGCCTTTTGCTCACTAGGGGTTCAGATCCGGATTATGTAAAGTTGCTTTGTGACATCAGTTCTAAAAAATGTATCATTTTATTGAATATACTTACGTTTTTAACTTCATTGAAATAACAATAAGTGAAAAACACAATCATTGCTACTATTTTAGATGTCCTTCTCTGTTCTGTTCTGTTAATTAATTAGAAGATCAATAAAAATGTCAAAGAAATTTTCAAGTCAACCAAGACCAGTTAAATTGTTCTCACACAATAAGAGAAATGTACTTTTTTTCAAATATTATGAAAAAAGGAACAGTTTTGCAGGGCATCTTCAGACTTGGGCTGGAGGACAACTAGTCAATACATCACAATAAAAAACCCATTGAAAATCCTCAACAACTTGAAGGTGAGGCTTCACCATCCTTCAGGAACACCTTGCTGTCAGGTGGCTGCACCAAACAGCAAATAAATAAAACTTCCAGCCTTGTGGAAAAAGAAGACAAGTGCACTTGAAGGTCAGAAAAACACACCTAGAACATTTTCCCTCCAAGTGAGATTCTTCGAATGGATTTTTTTTTTTTACATTCATCTTCTGTGCCCATGGCTGCCGTGAGAAACCGGTTGGTGGCTCTTGGTTTTTCCCGAGCATTCCTGCTCCTAGCCGGCCTCGAATAGATCATCCCAAAAGAACGCCCCTTCCTGTTTAGTGCATCAGAGGTCCATGTGGAGGCTGTTCATTTTTCATCTTGCCGCACCTGTTAAGCATTAGAATTCACAGTAGTGCTGCTCACGTGCTGTTCTGCCTTTTTGGTTACATTAGGCTATGTGACAGCAACTAATGAAACAGCCCCACAAAACAGAGCAGGCTCAGGTTACTGACCTTGGCTGATGTAGGTCGTCCATGTGGAGTTATGTTTACATGAACCCACTCCTGAACTACTGAAAACATAGAATGGGGACTAAGTTCTGCCTTATGGTAATTCTATATGAGAGCTTGACCTGTCAGTGGAAACTGTATTCAGTAGTAAAATACTGGTTTATTGGACCATATCTATTACTTAGAACCAATGGTTAAGTGATACACTGCTTGAAGCCTTACCTATGTCAGACTGGTTGTCAAGTCTGAGTGCATTTGACCCATTCCCCTGAAGTGGGTAGCCGACAACAGCGCCCCAATAAGCAGTGCGTGGGGACGGTCCCTTGCTCAAGGGTACCTCAGTGGTGTCGCTGGCAGTCCTGAGATTCAAACCCACATCCTTCCTACCTCACTCACGAGGAGAACAAACAAACTACATGAACACAAGGCCAGGACAGAAGTGCGAGGCACAGAATTACCCACTGCACCAGCGTGATTCGTGTTTGGTGATTTACGATATGCAGACTAAGCTATTCTTGCTAATTGTGGTGGGGTCATCTAGGTGCAGAAAATGCGCTTCCTCAGACAAGACCACAGAAGAAATGCTGAGAAGAAATGCAGACCAGGGTACTGCACAAAGTAAAGTGATGTTAATTGTAACTAGTAAATGAGGTGGTGCTGTTAAGTCTGTAGGATAATAGCAGCTCTTAAAAGGGTTCTTCAAATGTTCATCCCTGCTGTGGCACTTTCTACAGAGTGAGGTTTTTTTTTAATATGAGCCCATTAGGCCTAAAAAGGATTTTGCTATGCGCTCTATTAACCTATAATTATATCCTCTTTACTATATTTTTAATAGTGTGGGATTTATGAAGGGGTCAGTGCATGGCATTGGTAGTGAAAGCTATAAATGGACAGTGATGGAATGTTATTTCAGAACATGTTACGTAAAGAACAGAGAGATGATGTTACAAACTGTGTACTTATAGTGGTGTAACTAAAATAGCTTAACTGTGATTTTGGTTGCAGTCTGGGCATCAATCTCTGACCTCACAATGACTGTTCAAGGACAGTCAGTGACAGTATTTTTCTGAATACACAACCGTGACTGAGGGAGGTACTGACACAATAGTCAAATGTGGATAATAAAAACATGCAGAATTTAACGTTTTGGGCACATTTAAGTTTCAAAAAAGGAGAACGTACATTTTGGGATGGTTAATAGATACAGTTCTATGCAAAAGTTTGCACATACCCAGTCAAACTATAATTTTGTTCAACAATGTTTGCCAATTTTTGGATGTAATTTATAAAAATATACACACACACACACACACACACACACACACATATATATATATATATGCAATAATATTTTATTCTAGCATGCTAGAATTGATACAGATGTAGAGGCATTTTACCCCGAGTGTTATGTTATAGTATAATTCTCACCTCTTGCAGTTTATAAGGAATGTCTTATGGCACCCAGGGGCTCATTGGCCTGTGCCTTTAAGAAGTCAAATTCCGATTTAATTGTGTGTCATTTGCCTGTATTTTTCAACTTTATCGACCGACATGCCTACCGCCCATTTGTATGCCATCAATACCAAATATAATTTGGTGTCCAGCATTCTTCATAGCTACATTTTTCTCCAAGGCAAGCGGCCTTACACATCTAGGCATGGTTCAGATCCAGGAAGGGATCAGCAGAGCCCACAGAAGAAACCACAGTCCAGACTTCACAGCGGAGCAGAGGATCAGCGGTAATGTATCCAGATTGGGTTTAACTTCTTACTTTCATTAATCCACCGCCCTGCTTGCAGTACGCCTCCTCCCCCCAAATCTAATTAATTGGCCCCATGCTTGCTGAGCAAGTAGGACCATTACGATGGCCTCTTACTCCATCTGCCATTAGTGCCTGGTCATCCTGGGCCATGCACGACATTAACAACAATTTAGTTAATTAGTTAACGGTGATTTGTATACCACGGGCAAAGGCATTAAGTGGCTGTCAGGCAGAGGGAAGGTGGCTCTAGTCTAATTGATCTCTCTCACTTTGGCCCTGACCACCACCCCAATACACACAATCGTCAATGTGTGGCATGTCAATGGCTCTATATAATGTTTTTCCTCACCTGTTTTATAGGAAAAATGTACGTTTTTAAGAAAAATTGTTCACAGAAAAATGCCAGTTTTTGTATTAAATACTTTATGGACCCTGGAAGAAATGGTTTGAGTCCTCTGCATTTAACCCGTTGACCTGTGTGAAGCTATAAGCAACCATCAGTAGCACCTGGGGAGTGGAGTTTGGGAAGGATGCTTTGGTCAAAGGTACCTCAGAGGTGCCACTGGCAGTCCTGGGATTAAAACCTACAGCCTTGTGATTGCAGTGGCAACTCTCTAACCACCAAGCTACAAGCTGCCCGATAACCGACTACAAATTTTGCATGTCGCAGATTTAGGCAAATGTAATGTTAAGAGCCTTTCCCAAGGACACATATTGTTGACGCGTGGTGTGTTGCCCAGTATAGGAATAGAACCCCACGCTCTTGCTTGGATGGTAGCAATGTTATCCACTACATTAACCATAATGCTAACATTGAATTTCTACTGGAAAATAGCTAGTGCATGTCCAAACTTCCATGACCACTGGTTGCTTCGCTTCTTCAGTTCCCTTGTGTCTTGTTATGAGTGGACAGAAGCAGGACACAGTCATTAATACCTATTACTGAGATTTGCTTCAATGGGACTTTTGACTTCTGAGTTTGAGGCAGTGACATAAGCTGTAAATTTCACATAACCGATTACGTTGGTCCTGCAGAGAAACAGCATGTTAACAGCACCGGTTTGCTCATGGCACCATTATCAACTCCGTGGTCTACAGCCTACAGTAGCTGTGTTGGTGCAAACCAAGAATACAAGACAAGAGAAAAATGCCTTTTATGACTAGAGTGCCCCTTAAACATAAACAAATTAATTAATATAATAAAATTAAGACATAAAGATGTAAAAGTAGATTTTAGGTGTGTCTGAGCTGCTGTAGGATAAAGGGGCTGTCTTGCCGCTCTTGTCACTACATCAGATTTACACCGTTCTGTCACTAGGGCTGACCAAAGACTCAACAAGCCGAATGCCACATATACATTTTTTTGTTGTAAAATGCTCACTGCAATTTTCCTATAGCCTGATACCATCTTTCAGCTGTTTAAACCTCTGCTCAAATTAGCCATCAAAGAGGAAGTCAGGCAGGATAGTGGTAATTACCCTCTGATTGGCAGGGTGGCTGCAATTAACAGGTTTCAGCTCCATTTTCTCCATATTAAAAACACAGGCAGAATAAAGAGACCCTGTGGTTTCAACCCCTACAAAACACTCTTATTCTACAGCTGCGTTAATAAAGAGTTCACCTCTTTGACCCAGTTAGAGTTTGGATCCTTTTCTCAGTATTATTGTAGCGCTGGCGTTGGCCTTTGGTGGATTTAAAGACGGCCATTGTGAAGAAATCAGACTTTAAAAACTATTCTCTTTGTTTGCCATGCTGTGTGCACATTTCCCATTCAACTCAAATCATTTGGATATAATGGTGAGTTGTCAGTATAAAAGAACACTGCTGAGCAGGACTGTGTTATAGCTAGTCCAAAGTAGGCTGTAATTAAGTTGGAAATTTAAGTTGAATTTGCTACCATGATAATATTAAATTAAAGAAAAATGTACAGCTTAATACTCTCAAAATGTAACAATTTCACACAATCTATCAAACAAACTGTTCGATGTATATTAACTATGAGGTGATTTATGGAAAAAAATAAATAAAGAAAATAAAAAATAAATA
>JBBJLS010070173.1:0-12186 GCA_037577275.1 Bryconaethiops microstoma
AGCAGAATGAGGTGCTTGTGTAGGAATTTAACAGACACTGGACTGGAATGGTTTCACACTCATAGAGATGCTGATTTAAAAATAAACTGCAGTGGTCTCGTGTTTTTTTCCAGAGCTGTAGAGAAACTATGGTCTGTGGAGAAAGGTCTCATCTCATTATCTACATGTTTACAGCTGCTGATGACAAAGTAACTTTGAACAGCATAAAATATTTCATTTATAACCTTCCACAGCCTGACCCATCTTACAGAACGACCTCAGCCATGTCCCCTGGCCCAACACCCACCCAACCCCAGCCCTAAATTGCTTAGATCTTCTAGATGTGCTGTTATACTGAAATTTAAACGGATGCCATGCATCCCAAAGCATTTAGGACTGCGGCCCCTTTTCTCCAAAGTGTCCGTGAAATTACTTCTCTCCCCACATTTAAAACACATTCAAGTCTTCGCTCTTCTCTCTCTATTGCCCATCTTCTCCTGACCACTGATCTTTTTTCCCTCCATAAAGAGTCCTTGGGCTGGGAGAGGCGCTATATAAATTGGACTTCTTCTTGTACTTTTTCTACATCTGAAGAACAGAACCAGGCACAGAAGAGGAGCCTGCGAAGCAGAAAAAGCTTATTACAACATCACAGACGCGGAATGGCAACAAATCACCGCATCATATTCAGCTTGGAGCCTTTATTGGCCAGAAAAGGGACTAAAAAGAAATCTGCGGCAACAAGTTTGCATTTTGCATCACATGCCACATTTTTTATTGGCAAGTTGCTAGGCAACAGTAAAGCTGCACATCATGTATTTTATAATGAAATCTGATTGTTGAGAGACTCGTGCTGACCCGCAGTTTTCTTATGTGTTGAGTCATTTGTAGTTGAAATCAAATTTTCTGCAGATTTGAGATTATTCTGTATCTGTGAAGACTACAGACTGATCGACTGACACACACAGAGTTGTTCACAGCGGTGGTGATGATGGGAAGCGGAGTTTAATCTGAAAGCGTCTTCCCAGAAAGTTATTACATGGTCATGAATATATTGTCTGATGCCTGAGAAACTGTTTAATTCTGAGACAAGCTTTTGGCCTTAACTGTAATTGGGCGGGAGCTCCATTCAGGTTATTCTGAGACAAAATAAACCCCAAAGAAAAGCTATTTTTCTCAAGGACTGCACTGATCCGATACTCAGTATCGGTATCGGTCCGATATGAGCCAAAATCACTGGATCGAAAATGGGAAAAAGGTTTAACAATCACATGAATGTTTAACATGTTTACACGTTTGGAAACATGCCATAAAACTAGGTAAACAGGCGAGGACATGAGTAACACAGATGTGCAGCAAGCCTGTGTCTGAAATGGCCCCCTGCTCAACACATAATGCTCGATGTAAAACTTAAAATAAGGCTCTTGCACCCGAACAGTGAATAATATGATACCTTAGGGACTCAGCCATGTGTGCGGAACTCCTCATTGGACATATTGTGCACTATATGGGTGCAAAAACTGGAATTTTAAGACTTACATAGCGCCCTCTAGAGGAAGCAGGAAGCCATTTCAGATTCAGACAAATATATAATTAACAGTTTAGTTCTTTAAGAGAGGGAAAAAGATGGTACTGAACGGATATCGGTACCACAAGGTTGCTGGATCAGTCTAGTATTGGACATGAAAAGTGGTATCATACCCCTACTTCTCAGATTTACCCTTAGTTTACCATCATCAACATTGCGAATAAACACTCGTTTAGGTTCACTGGTGGGTTTGATCTGTAAATAAAATGGCTATACTTGTGTAGTACACATTATAACCCCTGGTTCCTATCACCATCACTGTAAAGACGTCACAGCCAGTTACTCTGTAATGAACCACTTCACCACTCTCACTTTCCATCTCAGGTGTTAAAGCTTGCAGAAAGTTTATAAATAGTTAAAGAAGACAGTAGCCTATAAGCCTATTACCTATAAGAATGGTCAACTGCTTGGAAGATGAATTGGGAATTCTTTCATTATTACTTTGGAGCAATTATTGATTGAGTTTATTAAAAGTTAAAACAGTCATTAGATATGCCTTATAAAGTAAACATAGTACAATTGTATTAATTTATCCATCTACTATCTGAGCTGTTTGTCCTTAACCAGGGGATTTGCTGGAGCCTGTCCCAGCTCTCGGGTGGCCGGGGGCCTGGTGGTTCTGTCATACTATGTGAGTTTTTCTTCTGTATTTAACCCATATAACCCATTCACCAAGTGAAGCAGCAGGCAGCCAGGAGCACAGTGCCCAGGAGCAGTGTGTGGAGATGGTACCTTGTTCAAGGAAACCTCAGAGGTGCTTAGCAGTCTTGGGATTCGAACCCACAACTTCCTGATGACAGGGTGAACGCCCTAACCACTAGGCCACCAGCTGCTCCAAAAAGGAGCTTGGAAGTTGCCCCTGCGATTGGAAGCTCATGGGTTTGAATCTCAAGACTGCCTGTGGCACCACTGAGGTACCCTTGAGTATATTTACATTTTACGGCATTTATCAGACGCTTTCATCCAAAGCAACTTCCATTCCCTAACTACAGGGGGCAGTCTCCCTGGTGCAACTTGGAGTTAAAGGTCTTGCTCAGGAACCCAGTGGGGGTCTGCTGAAGGTACCATGACCTCTCGGTCCAGAGGAAAGGATCCTACCCACTAGGAAGAGGACCCTACCCCCCCCCCCCCCCCCCCCACGATAGTTACATTTACATTTATGGCATTTTGCAGATGCTTTTATCCAAAGCGGCTTCCGAAGTATCGTCCCCACACACTGCTCCCCGGACGCTGCATCACTGGTGGTGGTGTGTTCACACATGATAAACTTTCACTCATAGGGGCAAAGGGCAGAGACACACTATAGCAGGGCACTACTCTTTAATTATGGTAAAAAAACAAAATCCATTACGGTCGAGGTCCCACTGGAGCCGGCTGGTCAGAAACTCATCCAGAGTGAAAGAACTTTTGCAGAAGAATGATAGTAATCTGAGCTGTTTTCCTCTCCATTTGGATTCCAGCAGCTTCACTTGCGTTTGTCAGTGGGTTGAAATGTTTAGTCTGACACACAGTGTTTTAGTGACAGGAGCGGTTAGTGGAGCTTGTCAGACATCAACTTGTCAAATCACAGCACAGATTCCATCAGACATGTCCCTTTCCCTTCAGAGTGCGCCACGACAAAATAGGTAGTTGGGAATAAAAGAATTGTTCCTTCAATAAACCACAAACCCACTTTAAAGGGGAATGCCACCATTTTTCTAAAGTTCTGCATCTTTCAATCTGTGAGGTGGGTTTTAATGTGAGGGGGGTTTAATGTGAAATGGTTCATTGTGGAAGCACTTACCCTCTCTGCCATTTTTATATTCATTTTATTAACTGTCTCAAGCCACCAGGAGTTTTTATGTTTTGATAATGATAAATTAAAGGTAAATCCAAGAAGTGTGTGCTCAGAAGTCCTAAAGGTATACGGATTAGTGTCTTTCTTTACTCTATTCTCCTGAGATAACAAGTTAAATTGATTTTTTCGACATTTTTACAACATCATCATGACATGACAGATTTTTTTCTTATTGTAATCAAAATTAAGATAACAATTCCTAGTCATAATTAATATGAGATATTACAAAACCCAGACACATTTCTTTTTGTTTAGGTATTGCTAGAAAATAGGAGTATTTTATTTCATAAAAACTGATATTAAGTATCAAACAATAATCTCCGAATTAGTTTACATCTTTACTATTTGAAAAATAAATAAATAAATAAATAAATAGAGCCATATTTAAGTGATTAGCATTTTCCTGGTCAGTGCATAACTCCATACGTGTTGTTTTTTTTTGTCTGTGATGTAAAGACATAAGTAAAAGCCTCCTATGAGTAGAGTGCCTGAATCTTTTACTAGAAATGTATATGAGTCTGTTTGGTCTCACAGGGATGTGTGTGTGTGTGTGTGTGTGTGTGTGTGTGTGTGTGTGTGTGTCTCACCAGGTCTCCAATAACATGGTTGTCTGCATGCTGAGTGCGATTAACTCCAAGTATCCCAAATACCACAAACACCATGGCCCCGGTGTCCACTAGGGGGCGCACTGCTGGCTTCCCACATCCACCTCCACTGCAGGGGTTAAAGCCGGACGTCATGGAGCTCTTCACCGGTTTGGGAGCTGAGAGATGAAGGTCAGTGTGTCACTGCGAATTCTTGACAGTAGTTCATCTAAATATTATTAGGATCATAATGCTTATGTTTCAACAAGAAATTAAGCGTTTGCACGGTTGCTATGGTAACATTAGTGACTGCAAGGGTGTTTTACCAAAGATAAGCGTGCCCAAACTTTTAGCCAAAGTCAAGTATACCCCGAACTTAACCACACCTTAACCCCGACCAAGGGCAAGTGTACGTTTGAACAAAGATAAGCACGCCCAAACTTTTGAGCAAAGATTAAGCGTATCCAACTTTTGACCAAAGATGAGTATACGCCAAACCTTTGACCAATGATTTGAGCGAACACAAACCTTTGAACAAACTTACGATCAAAGTCAAGAGTGCCCAAACTTTTGACCAAAGGCTAAGAGTGCCCAAACTTTTGACCAAAGGCTAAGAGTGCCCAAACTTTTGAGCAAAGATAAACCTGACTAAAGATGAAGTGTGCGTGCCCAAACTTTTGAGCAAAGACGGGCATACCCAAACTTCTGAAGAAGGGCAAGGGCACCCAAATTTCTGAAGAAGGGCAAGGGCACCCAAACTTCTGAAGAAGGGCAAGGGCGCCCAAACTTTTGCCCTCAGGTCTGTCCGAAGGTGTCCAGAGGGTTCTGTTAAAGAGTGAGCTCAGCTACTTAAAGGTGCACCCACTGCTGACTCAGGCATTAAACTGCACACACACAGCTCCGTGGAAAAAAAGTGCTGCCAAGGGCACAGACTCTGGATCAGCGGCACGCCGGCCTGAGGTCACCGCGCGGATCAGTGGAAGTGCTCTAGTGCAGAGCTTCCCGACCACCGGGCCGCGGGCCGCGGACCGGCCCATGAGTCATTTGGTACCGGACCGCACAGAAAGACAGAATAAAAATATTTTACTGATTATCAGAGTCTGAAATTTTTCAAATTTAGCCCATAAGCTAGAAAAATGAGTAAAAATCAAACGCAGTTTGCGGAGCTTCTTCGTAATTTTACACACTTTGTTTTTAATTGTGTCTGTACCGGTCTGTGTAAGAATTGTTTTATATGAAACTGGTCCGTGGCACAAAAAAGGTTGAGGACTGCCGCTCTGGAGTGATGGAGCTCCGTCCATCCTTTAGGAGGACTTGGAATGGTGTTTGCGATCCATCCAACATCAGTACCTGAACCCACTAAAGGCACTTTCCCGTTAGTACCTGAATCGCACTGCAGTGGCACGGAAGGTGCAGCACGCTTTGATTTTCCGCTGTACTTTTTTGCCCACTAACGCTGTTTCCGATGCGTTAGCGGCTCAATTCTGTCCCCACAGTTTACGGCTGGTCCATGGAGTCGCACCAGCAGCAGATTTTTCTGTCAGAGCCAGTTTTGATACTGTGGTCTTTTATTATTTGAGTTGTTTGAGTTTGCATTGTTTAAAAAAAAAAACTGAGCGAACTCTGCACCGATGTGCACCTTCACATTTATCACAGATAAATTTGTTCGCGTCATAGAAAACTCCCACTGAAATTTTGCTTCAAACTATTCAACTCAATGCCAATTCAATTTTATTTATATTGCACTTTTTACAGCTAAGTTGTTACAAAGCAGCTTTACAGAGTCCAGGTCCGAGATCTAAGGAGCCAAATGCGAAGTGTCCATAGAGGTTAATTTTGTTGGAAGAGAACCGAGAGTCTGTAGTCCATAGTAGTGCTAGATAGTCGTGCTTGCTTCTACTATCTGTTTGAAGCAACTTCCCAGTCGACTTCCCAGTTGTTAGTTTGTTTCTCCATTGTTGTTTCTTTCCGCAGACAGTGAAAGAAACAATGGCCCCTTTTCATGTTGTGATGACAACATTTCAACCAATCAGAAAGCAGTGATGCAGTCAGCCAGGACGGCTGCGGCCTGCTTTCGGCCCTGCCATCGAACAACACGAGTGCAGCTCGGGTACGGGTCACTTATACCACGGAAAACCATTTGTTCGTGGTACGGTGAGGTTTCTTGTGCCATTGAAAAAGTACCATAATGGTCTCATGACTGAATGCAATCAAATCCTCATTGCAATATTCCAGCAAAGTGAGACAATCTTCCAAGATTCTGACGGCAATGAATGTGTGAACTGGTTCCCGGTAACACCTCCCACACCTACAACATCTGTCTAAACATAACAGCTCATTATTAAGGTCTCATTCCAGTAAACTGCTCTCCTGAGCTGCAGTGTTTGCCCTTATTCTGACTCCTCCCACCAAAGGAGGATTGACAGATTTTTCCTTCTTCGTTAATAGATTAAGCTCCCTGCTGTAATCAGGTGTCTTTGTTCTGCATTCGAATAATTCAAATGAAACCGCGGGTCCATGTTGGACCATGGCGACTCTCCCTGCTCCAGATGATGTTAAATTCAGATGAATGAACGTTGGAGTAATTATAGACTGAGATCAAGTGGAAACAATTTAGTGATCACACGGACTCGGGAAGGGACGTACAGCCGTGTGTAAAAGTTTTGGTACCCCATGCCAAATAATTGTGTTTCATTTTCAGCTCCTGACAATTCACCTCAAAGCAGTTCAAAATATCATCTAACTTTCTAAATATATCGTCAGAAGGAGGTTTTCCTAGTCTTTCAGACACTCGAGAGACTATCGTGGAAACCTGTGAGAAAATGTTGGAACGTTTACAGTTCAATTCTTCACTTTGGCATCTTTAATGGACTATTCCTGAGGATGTTTTGTGTCCTCTCCTCAGTCCGGAGGTGGAGAATTGTGGGAGAGGCTGCACCCGCGCTGCATTCTGTCAGTCTGTCGGCTCCTCAGTGCATTGCTTCTACACAAATATGCTGCTGTCCAGCAATGAATAATGCATCAGTTGCAACACTTGCTGCCCATTTAAATAGGTTCCCTCATGTGCGAGTGGGAGTTTGCAGTTGGTTTACCTGCAGGCACAGGGGCGAAGAAACTGCCCTTAGTGGGTCCGTCAGGCCCAGAGCCAATCAAACAGCCTGGGGGTCCGTCACACACGCGGCTGGGGTACGGGCTGAGAGTGTTCTGGGCAAAATAGAGCTTCCTGAGATTGGGGTGAGAGAGACACAGAGAGATAGACCATAACTATATTGGAGCATATGGTAGTCCCTCTGTAGAAATGACTGTGATGTAAGACATGTGATTTAAAGGGCCCTCATCACTAAAAAACCACACTAAAAATCTTTCTATCTTTGAGTTGCACAGATCAAACTACAGCTCCACTCCCCGGGATATAAAGTCCACATACGGAAAACACAAAGAAAACGGGACCATTTTGAACTCATCATGCCTGTGATGTCACAACCATGAACACATTTACATATAACAACCCGTGAGAGAGTGGACGGCACGTTTAGAGGCTTTTAAAACGTACTGTCCGCTTCCCAGTTTCACGGAGTTTAATTTTTATGGAAACCACAAATATTTATGGCAACCACAAGTACCGGACCTTTTTTAAACCCATCGTGGCTGTGATGTGACAACCATGAACACATTTCTACATTTATTTTCATGTATCATGTCAAAATGAATTGTTCGTAAAACTACACGAAAGTTACGAAAGTGGACCAAAAAAATGAACTAGCACCCATTAAAGCACCCATCATTTACTTCGAAGTGACCTGTTCACTTCGAACCCGTCTCACTCCTCACCTGCTGTCCTTCTGCTCGTTTGCTGCCACAAAGAAGCTGAACTCTGGCTTCCAGCCGTGGCGAGGGTCACACGACCCCCAGGTCATCATCCATCGTGGACGAGGGTGGTAGGCATGGGACACGCACACCGTAAGCTGAGCGCTGAAGTTGCCATGGCAACTGCTGTAAGCCTATTACCGCGATAACAAAACAAGCATAAGCAGACAGTCGGCGGCGAACAGAGCAGCTGTGAAAGCTTATAATAAAAATGTTGCATTTCTCGAGACGGAGACTGGCGCTTTTAAAGATGATTGGATTGGGCGAAAGTGTTTACTGTCTTCAGCTGCACATACATAATGAGACATGGATTTTTTTCCGTAATGTTGCTGCCATTAAGCTCCAGTCAGACCCCATTTGCCCATTCCATCAAAGCTCGCTTTCTTATTGTCCTCTACTGCAAACGACTGGCTATCTGATCAACACTGTGATTGATAATGAGCCGAAATGGATTCAGTGTATGTTGCGTTTCTTCAAAGAGACTCCGCTTCTCAACTCTTCATAAATTTGAAATGAAAATTTTAAATGAACTTGCCGGCTGAAATGTTTGCCCCGAAGGCCGTGTTTACCCATCAGCATCTCAGATTGCACTGTTCTTTATCATTCCGTATTGATAACATGGTCTTTTGTGCTGCAGAGGTTTGAAAATGCATTCTATCTGATACGTTTGTTCTCTCAACACATTGAAACATAAAGCTCAGTAATCGCATTGTTCTTCAGAAGTATCTGTATAATTATTGCCTTTGTGAAGAAGCTATAATGCTTTAATTGAAGCTTTCATATTGGACATTGAAATGGTAATCCCATTAAGTCTGTCATTACCTCCAACCTTTGTGATAATTCTGCTTTTAGTGGAAAAAACCTATTTAAGTGGACGCATAAACAGGATGCCCTGCTAGATAGCAAAGTGAGGACAATAGTATTGCAATTAAGCCTAATGTTTTTGAAAAGCTTTAATGGTGAAATGCTAAAACGTGTGTGTGTGTGTGTGTGTGTGTGTTCGTACGTATGTGTATATATGAACCTGAAAGGATGGCACGTCTCCATGCCCGGTGGTCAGTGCCCTCCATGGAGCCTGTACACTGGCACTCAGAGAGTAATGGTAGAGTGTGATCGGTGTGTCCACCTCCAGCTTGAACACATAGACTGTGAGGAGGCCATCTGTAAAGGAAACCATAATAAATCTGGTTTACCTTCCATTTACACACAATAAAAACTACCACACACATTTCTGAATACCACATCAACATCACATTGGTGTGTAAAAAGGATTGTAAGACATCCAGTTTTCAAAAGTGCATTGCTATTTGCCAACCCCCTCACTCATCTTCAGCAGCGTGGAGTTTCTCCACAAGAGGGAGCTGTTCACACTCATCTAGCTTTTATGTGCAATTTTAGGCATATTTCCCCAAGGGTGTGGGTTTGATTTTGACACTGATGCGACACAAAAGTGTTAACTAACATCACTAACATCTTTCATACATTAACATCAAAGTACATGTACATAGTACATATGGAGAGGCACCTACAGGCTGGAACTGTGTGCATGTAACCAATAAAGAAGTACCGTAATTTCAGAACACAAGAAATTCTTTATTTAAGTTTGTCGCCTGATCGGAAGCTTGAAGTAAATTTTAAGGCAGCTACTGTTACCTTTTCAAACTACAGGGGGTCCTCGAGTTACAACAGTCTCGACATACAACGTTTCAACTTAGCTGGCAGTAATGTAGTTAAAAGCAGGTGTTGATCTTAGTGCAGCTTTACAGGTATAAAGAACAGACGTAGACGACTTAGGCACTGATGTACGTCGCATTGGATAAGAGCGTCTGCTAAATTCCGTAAACATAAACACTACGTGGGTGAACTAGTTTGGTTGTGCGTGGCGGAAGAATACGCAGTAATGCGGTGTACGAGTGAGGGAGTTTTACTTTTCCTTTTTCTGTGGCTTAGTTGTGTTTTTATGATTTATAATGTTAGGATCGGTAAGTGACTTAGACTAGTGTGTGTTACATTTGGGTTACATCCCTGTTGAAGGAACGGATCTGTGGCGTAACTCGAGGACCCCCTGTAATGATCTAAAAAATGTGTATTTCCATCTAAACATAAAAAATACTGTTAACTATACACATGTATATACACGTCATAAATACAAGGACTATAAATGCGCGGCCTATCACGCAACTCTAGTCTCTTACTAAATCAACACCAAGCATAATGTGTTCCATACTTCTGAACACAGAATTACAGAATGGTTGGTTTAAACTCGTACTCTTTCTCATCTACATCCACACAAACTACCGCACTGAGCTTTGGTGCTTCTCAAATACAGGCAGAGCTTCAGCCAATCACATCTTAGCAAGAAATGGCACAACCAATCATATAACGAGACTGAGTTAAGAAGGCAGGACTCGCAGTAGAAAATTGTTTTGTTTAAAATCATTGCTTGGGACAATTCAGGAGTCACTGGATATTGATAGGTCCCGACCCAATTCTATGCCCTTCGGTTTTCATCAACTTTGTGGACATTTGGCAAGAAATGAAATGGAAAAAGTCCACCACAGGGAGGACAGACATTCACTCACACTTAGGGGCAATTTAGCATCTCCAGCTCACCTGATGTGCATGTTTTGGCCAAGGCCAAAACCCTCCCAGACGCAGGGATATCACAGAAAAAACTCTCAGGCACCCCCGGCCACAAATCGGACCCAGAATCTTCCTCCTGTGAGGTGCCAGCACAACCCACTACACTGTGCCTGACTTATGACTTGAATAATTCTTAACTAATCACCACAATTAACACTACTCTCCAAAGACAACAGCCCAGAAATAAAGCAATTGCTCACATCATGCAAGAAACCTCCCTTTTAATGCCGTGTGGGCCAAATTTATGGGAAAGACATGACATGCTTGAGAAAGCTGTGGGAGGTTGTAGTCACAAGACATTAAACTGAGTCATAACTGCATTACTTATCCTGTCAAACGGTTCTACTCTAGTTTTACAAGCAGCGCTCCAATAAGGGGTGGTCCTTAGCCTCCTAAAGGGAGGCCTGAGATCCCTTGAAAACATTCAGCCCTTAAATGTAGTGTGTGGAGGGTGAATGTTTCAATATATTTCAACTCTTGCAAAGATTTGTGTGAAAAATAACCATTTGAACAAATGAGATTCCACAGAATCCGTCTCCCCTCCCCACGTTCTGTCCTGGCTCTTCTCCAGCGAGCCCTAAGTGTCGTGATTACAAGTTGAGCATAAAATAAAGACGAGCTTGATTTGAAGTTCTCCTGTAAAACCTCATTTAGATTTGTGTTTGAGGATGAAGGATGAAGGTAGCGTTTTCATGCTCGTGTTTGTATGGGTTGTTTGGTACATTTCATATAGTTTCGTTCAGAAAAATTGTTCAAGATTGCTGTGTTTGATCACGTTGGATGATCTGCGTGACCTCTTCGGTATTGTTGTCGTTTTTATTCTGTTGTGCTTGAGAGACACCATCGACTGAAATCAAACTCCTTGTATGTGCTCGCTCACATACTGGGCCAATAAAGGTGATTCTGATTCTGATTGTTTTTCAGGATATATCAGGTCAGTTTCAATGCAGGAAACCGAACAACATCTGTAGGTACTCATGCATGTCATCTTCAGAAATTTCAGTTTTTCCAGAATCTAAATCTGAGAGGAGATCCTGAGTTTGGACCACTCCTTACCCTTGAGGGTGTGAGCTTGTACATCATCCATGTATGAATGCTATGAGTACATAAAGTTTGCCCCCTCAATGGGAGATCATGAGTTTGATCCCTGGTGGTGCTAAAGACATCTGTAGCCAGAAACCCAAAGGAGCACAATTGGCTTTGCTCTCTGTGGGTGAGTAGGCTGGCCTTCCCACTCCCGCATCAGTCAGCATGATACTAGCCAGTGGGGGTGTCTGTGAACTGACTAAGCAGAACTGGCAGTCAAACCTTCTCTGCCAAGCTGTCCACTGACTGTGCCCTCAAAAAGATGCAGTGGTCGGCTTCATGAGAACTGGAGGAAGCACAAGATAGCCCTCACTCTCACGGTGTTGGTGGTATTCCATAAATGTTTACATTTACATTCACGGCATTTACATTTACAAAGCGGCTCCCACTCCCTAACTACAGGGGGCAGTCTCCCTGGAGCAACTCGGGGTTAAGGGTCTTGCTCAGGAGTCATTAGTTACAGAGACAGTCTTACAGTCATTAGTTACAGGGACAGTCTTACAATCATTAGTTACAGGGACAGTTTTACAGTCATTAGTTACAGGGACAGTTTTACAGTCATTAGTTACAGGGACAGTCTTACAGTCATTAGTTACAGGGAC
>JBBJLS010070174.1:0-12184 GCA_037577275.1 Bryconaethiops microstoma
ATGTCCGGCTGGTGCAGCTACATTAATTGCTCATTATGATGTCCACAGGTCGTAGAACGAAGTTGATGATTAACCTCAACCGGTCATCCCAGACGACATGGTCAGGTGTGGGAGCAGCAAGAATGATCCCAAGATCCAGCACAGAATATCAATGACTCTACTGCCGTCCCCTTTATTCAGAGTATAGTGAAATAAGACCACCCATCTGTTCTGAAGAAACTCACTGAGTCAGAATTATCCACAATGGTATTGAATGGAACCAGATATCTGCCTCTAAAAGCCCCCTCAGAGAACGTTATTGCATAAAATGTGTTATGAAGGTTCTGCCTGATGCTTGAGATGCTGTTTTACCAGACGTTTTGACTAGCTGAGCGTTGTATTAAGTGATGGAAGTGATCACTTCTTCCAAATTTGCCCAGTCTGGGAGCTACCGAAACAAGCTGCAGTTTGACATTATCACCAAACGACACATTCTTCAAAATGGAGATTTTCGTGGGAAAATGTGATAGAATTTAATAGGGCTTGCTATTATTATTATTATTATTATTATTATTATTATTATTATTATTATTATTAACAATGACGTACAACTCATTTAAGTGAAGCTACATGAATCTGAGACTGGTTTGGTGTCAGAGATGTTTTGTTTTGAACAGTTACGTAATTCCCTACAGCCCCTAAAATCTAACAGAGGAGCATTAGTGAGAATGGTAGTGGTGATGGGAGACAGGCCCAGAGAGATAGAAGGACAGAAGGAGAGGGAGAGAGAAAGAGAGAGAGAGATACAGCTCACCAGAGGGAACCGGGACTGAAATTGGATGAAAGTGGGGAGTGCATTAAAGAGCCCATCAGGCCGCTGCACCACTGTGCCCCCCAATTCAAGCGAAAAACAGCAGAAGCCACAACAAGACCCAATGAAAAACACTTTAATGTCAGAGTACGACATGCCTGGTGTGTTTTATTCCCATTTTTTAACGGCCTCCTCAAAACATAAAAACTACCCAATTTGCTAAATTGGATGAACGCTCTCCCATCTCCAGGTCTGAGCTTCCCACTGTCACTTTTCAGTGAAAGTACAAAACAACACCTGTAAGCACTGTGCCAGCCTAAAGAAGCGGCGTTTAAACATTCCTTGGCACTCAGATTCATCTTCATTGAAGTGTCCTCGGTTTGAAGAGCAGGTTTTGGATAGTGAGTGTACAGTTTTAAACTCCAGTGACTCTTCTGAAGTGTTCGAGGGCTGACATGCGGATACATTGTGTGGTCTTTGGTTTTATACCACCGATATTGGCCCTAAGATTTACCTGCTCTATCCCCATTAATCCTAACTAGATGTAACGAGTTGCGGGGTGTAATATGACCACTGTAGAAGTTAGGAGAATAAGAGTGGTCCAAGAAGAATGTACAAACTGGCCCAAGTGCTGAGAGGTTGAATGATTTAACCGCTTCAACATGTAAAAAATGGGAACCATTCTGTAAACTTAAAGAGTAAATACATTTTGACCACAGACCAAACTATGCCAAAATGAGGAAAACATGCTGTAGGGACGTGTTATAGGGTTAGGATTAGTTGCACATTGGGTGAAGATTGTTAATATACTATTATGAATCAACAAAACGTTTCATTAAGATTGGCTTTTCATACATGCATGTACCTGGTCCTTGAATTTCAACTGGCCATTGGTGGTCATTTTGTTAAGCAAGCCAAATGGAACTGTAGGAGATATGAAAAAATGTTGCCAAGTGTAAACCTGCCAAACTTTGAAACTGTAGCTTAAGCGGTTCTTGAGCTATTGGAAAGCAATGCCCGGATGAAATTTCACTAAATTTGGTGGGCGTCTATAGAATGTGGTCATGAGGCAAGGTATGCATATTCATGAAATTTGAACCTTTACATCCCGAGATATTGGTTCGCTAGATGGCGCTGCTGCACATATGGGTTGGAATAAGCTAGGGTCACCTTCTAGAGGTTAACTTGCCATTCCAAATTCATTATTTTAGCTGTTTGTCCAGCTTTTGTCCAAAAAACACTTTACTTTACTTCAGGGGGTGCTATTACATAGGGACACACATCTCTGATTCCATATCAGCAAGGGGGGCCTACCAAGCTTCATTAAGTAAATAAATTAATTCATTCATTATTCACATAATTACACAACGCCTGTCACATAAAACTATTGCTCTTTTAACCGTAATATTATTCATGCATTGCCATTTCACACTCTTCCTTTCTTTATTCCATTTTCAACCTATCAGTGATTCAGTTTCTTTTTTTATTTCACGTGGTCCACATTGGTTTGGTTTGGCGTCTGGGAGACGGCACGCCTTTGAAATGGGGACCTGACCCATTCATGTAGATCCCGACCCACTGACCCACCCTTCCTGTCCGTTAGTGAGCGCGCCATCGCAGCATAACTGCGCAAACAGTGCGTTTCTGGCTCTGACATTTCACGGGGAAAAAAGTGACATCAGGAGCACGGATCATGAGGACAGGCCTGAAGTATCGATAACAGACGTAACATTGGTGAGTCGAGGTGGCCTGTTTGTCTCCGCTCTGCCAGCGGGGAGGGCAGCTGGAGTCTTGGACAAATTGTAAAATATGACCTTTAGAATTCAATGCTCATCCCGTATCATAGCAAAACGCCCGCGTCCCTCGAAGCCTTCTCTCAGGGACTGGTGCACTTTCTTCTCTTTCTCTCCTCACATCTTTCCTTTCCATCCCTCTTTCCATTCCCCGCTCTTAGTAAATACAAAACGTGGTTTGAGCCATGCCCGAGACCCAAAGCCGCGACGACAGGGCATTTCAATTACAGAGGAATACAATACACCATTAGCATTAATGGGAGGAAAACAATGGGCAATCGGGGGAAATCACAACTAATGAACCCCTTGAAAAGCTTTTAGGCATGACGCACACAAAGAGAAGCATTATTTTCTGTTTAAAGGAACCATATCAAGGAAAATACATTAAATAAGAGTTTGATGAGGTATAAGAACGTTCCACCTGCTCCCTTAGTCCATAAGACTAGGAGCAGCTTGTTTCAAGTCAATTGTTTTTAAAAGAAACACATGGGCAGCAAATCAGAACAGAGCTCATTTACATATGTCTCAGAGGCGTAGTAAGAAAAACACACTGCATCCTTATTCTAAAATACAGAGAGAGGCCAGAAAATGGTCGTAATAGAGGCATTCTGAGAATCATTACTTTTTTGATAACACAATGGTTGGATTTGATTAGGATAAAATAAAACAAGAAAAATGTAAGATGTGGGCCCATGATATGTTTTTCTTGGTATGCTGAATCAGAATGGATTATAACACAAATATATCTCCTTTCTATAAATGGATTGTACAAATACAAGAGGCAAAAAAATATGATTTTTATTTCAGTGTCGGCTAAAACTCTCAGACCTTTGTCCTTTATTCTGCTAACAGCTGCAAACTATAGGAGGCCCTAAGGGCTCTCAGCAGAACTGCACTGCAATCAAACACATCCGAAGCTGTGGGGTCTATCTCTTCTGCGGTAGGAGAGTGATGGATGGATGAAAATGTAGCACTGGAGCAGGTGTTGAGGGAGAGATACTGGAGCTGTAAGCCTGCAGACCAGCAGAACCCATGAAAACTATGAGAAGGGAGGGGGAGTCAGACAGCTGGCTCTAACCGCGGCCCTGGTAGACGTTCAAAGTTATTATGAGCTCTCAGCTTTGGAGGAGAGAAGCCGGCAATGCCTCCTCCCATGCTCCCATCTGTTTATATCTTCATTCTCTGACCTTAAAGACCAGGAACTCCTCTATCAGCTCTCCCATTTTCACTGCTATATTCAGCATCTCCTCCAGACTTTTGGAAAGACCACAAATCACCCCTTTTTGAGCTGAAGGAGGGGACGCACATGTATCTCCTTTAGAGGGATGAATATCATAAAGAACCGGCTTGGTTTTTTTTTTTTTTTTTTTTTTTTATGAGACAAAAGTACTGCTTACTCTGCAGCCTGCACCATTGATCAAGCTGTAAAAAAAAAAAGGGTCCATTTTAAATTTGCAATGGTTGTGATGTCACAACCACGGACACATGTACATATAGACACCCACTAAGCCTTCAGCAGTTTGCACCCACCCATTCGCACTGAAGTGGTGCAGAGTTATAGTTCCTGCTGACAGTGTGTGGCAGAGTTGGAGCAGACAGAAAGTCTTGGAGCAGAAAGTCTTGAGAAAATGAATAAACATTGTGCTATTCAAGGTTTTCAGGAAGCAAAGTTCACACTCCTGAAAGAACAGACTGTTCTCCTCCTTAGCTTCAACAGTTTGGACTCCTTTTTTAAATGAGGCACCTAATCAGGACAGAGATAATTTAGTATGTAAAATGAACAAATGGACATTAAGGTGCGAAAATAGAAAACAAGCAGGGGCAGCCAATCAGAACAGACGTCATTTACATGTCACTCTTAAAAGCACAGTAACAGCCTGTTGAACTCTGGGGGCATCAACAAAAGTTAGTAAATGGTCATGTAGAATACATTATGACTGTTTTTGGCACATAAATCCATACCAAGCCATGTAAGTGGACTTCGGGGGACTGAAAAAACACAATATATGTGCCCCTTAAAGCAGGGTGTTGGGAGTCGCTGTGTTTAACTCACCTTCTACCAAATGCATCACCGGCTTCAGCACAAACATCATTAAAATGAAAATGTTCTGTCACTGGGAGGGACGTGTTGGGGATGTGGACCTTGGCCTAGAACCGGGGGAGCCAGGCCAGAGCTGTATACATTTTAATGCACTTCACTGTCAGACAGCTCCGCCAGCATCTGGACGGGATACAACAAAACACAAGGATGGAAGTACAAGGACGTTTTTCCGTTCCTTCACCTGGAAGAGGCAGAACCGAGCATGTCAGACAGAAGGTCACGGCAGGACTGAGAGCCACACACGTGTGACTGCCTCCCAGCAAAGGTTTAATACCACAAAGGTTCTTAATTAAAGTGATTTAGTTGAGGGGGCTCTGGGCCTGCTGGTGTGACATGGGGAGCAGGGACCAGCTCCAGGTCAATTATGCAGCCTCTGACAAGCGCGAGATCCAATTTCCTCTCAGCCAAAGCTGCACATCATCCAGCGCAGACGCGAACGATGAAGGATCGCCAAGGGGGTGCAGGCGGCGGCAAGTTAGCTAATATAATCTGAGAGGAGTGGAAAGGCGAGCTCTTGCATCAGAGTTCTTCTGATTTGATAGATTAGATCTTCCGTACATGCCGATAGAGCAAAAAAAGTGCTTGGTTACATAAAAATTTACATTAGGCGTATCCAGAGGAGAGAACCACCTCCGAGGAAAAGTAGACAGTCCCAGACCTCCACCAATAAAGCGTCTAGTTACATACAGGGGTGGAAATGGAAGTAAAAGTCAGGATGTTATGGTTTTCAGGCTCGGATGTCAGCTATGTATGTGAATTAAGCATTTTATAGTGTTGTGAATACTCACAAGTTTAAAAACTGTGGTGGTTCTGTGGGCAGGGCACTGGCGGCAAGTGGCAAAATGTAGATTCGAAGCATAAAATCTGCTCTCTCATGTTTTACAAGTCAGTGTTTAAACGAAACAAGAGTCAAACACAGCTCAAAACCTTTTTCTAAAAAAGTTCCACACTAAACAAAACTGAAAGAGCTGCGATGCTGCATTAAGGGACAAAGTGTTTCATAGACGTGGGTCTGTGACAGCACTCGACGGGGTTTAGATTGTTGAATGTGTCCTGGAGAGACAAATGTGTTTATACTGTCTCAACAAGAATGCTTCTCTGAACCTCCTCCTGAAACGGTTTGAGTGAAGGATTTAAATCTGGCTGAAGTGGGTGCGTTCACACCTGCATGTTTATGTGAAGCAGCCCTATCCAGACACGAAACAGAGTCTTACACACACAATGAATTTGCATTTGTATTCAATTGCATTCAACACTCCTTCAGCGGTGAGGGATTTTATTTGCACAAAAGTTCTATAGGAACCCGGTTGACTTATAGAAAAACTCTCTCAGTAGTGTCATCTAACCTGAAGACTTTAATAAGTCCATACAAACGCTCTTGTGTTTGCTTGTGTTCGCTTTTGTCAGTTCAGTCACATTCAGTACTGAAGGGTAAGAAAAGGCATAGAAGTGGGCTGGTAAAAGTTACTTGCAGTACAGATGCTATGCCTACCATTGTAATTCACACTCATGTGCTATTGTTATCCTCCTCTGATCAGGCTCTTGTTGATGCTTGCTGCTAGAAGTTTGATGGAATGCGGCACGCGGGGGAGGACATGCCAGATGGGTGTAAACGGAGATGAAAGGAAACTGAAAGGAAAACATGACAGGACGCGAAGTGACAGTAGCAGAAGAGAGCTGAAGGCACGGCGGCAGGTACCGTGCACAGTAAGAGGAAGTGAAGTGCCTTGACACTGACAGTACTAATGGAGAACAGCAGAGAGCAGCTGGTAATGAGGGCGGTGGGAGAAAGACAAACAGAAACACACTTCCATAAAAGGCTAACAGGTGTATCTGTTCTCATAGAGGCATTAATACATATGGCCTCGTGCACACACACACACACGGTGGTACTACTATCTCTGTGAGGACATTGACTTATGTAATATTATATCTTCGAAATATGGCTCTTAGACTTAAACCTGAATCTGACCTTAACCTCACTGAACACAAGAATCGTCTTGCTCTTTTAGATATTTTTTCTTGAAAAGTTGAATTAATGGTAAAAAAAACAGCATGTATCCTTGTGAAGACTAGCAGATTGCACCCACTTCTACAGATTTTCCAGTATTCTGACCATTATGAGGACATTTGAGATAAGATACACATAATCACTGGCAACCTCTGAAATCACCACACTTGAGCTGAACATTCTAGCTTCATGAATATTTTTTTTAGGATCAAGTAAGGGGACAAAAGATGGAATCATTTAAACAAACAAATAAATCACAGTTAGAGCTTTGTTGCTCCTCCTCAGTCCTGAATTATTTGAAGCATGGATTTTATTAATGGAGAACAAACTTCTCCATCAAGTTGCCTCCAACTTTCTTGATGGATTCTCATCATGGACCATTTATTGTATTGGGTAGATCGAGACCATCCTGAAAAACGACTATCATCACCAAACCTCTTTTCTGTCAACGAAAAAGAGAGTGTCCAGAATTTCAGTGTCCACCTGAGCATTGACTGTTGAGGTAATGATGGTCCATAACCTGACCTGCAGCCCCAGGGGATTAATGAGCAGAAGAATGTGCTCGTTTCCTTCAGACTGTCATCGTTATGTGTTTCATTAGAATGGCTCCAGACAAATGTTCCAGCATCTCCATCTCATTGGTGGATGCAAATTCATGATTCGTTACTGAAGCTCACATGATTGCTTCTCTGTAGCCCACTATGATCTCGCGTTCTGTTAAAGTGTTAGTGCTGGTCTTCCTTTGGCTTTTCTGGATGTAAATCCCATTTAATTCAGCAAATTTTGTGTTTCCACCCATTTCTTTTCCATTTGTTTTGTTGTGCATTTTCAGAGATTCTATTCTGACTCTTCGATGTCCTTCCTGGTCAACCTATTTATTTTCTTTTCATCACCAACCCATTTTGTTTAAACTTGCATCAAATTTCAGACACCCTTGAGCGACTGCAGGCAGTGTATTCTGCCATTCTCCACATTAGACTTCCTTCTTGAAGGACCTTCCTTTCACCTGTCAATTGTTTCAGTTGACAACTCTCCTGTTGCGGCTGAGTTTCCTTTCAATTAGCCGAGACCAGCAGCTCGTTAAGGTCTGTGAGTGCTCCCTTTCATCTGCAGGCTCATTTGTATTTATGTCTTAGAAATGCAAATTACATGGAGTGTCCATCATTTTTTCCTTACATTGAGCCATTCCCTCTTTTTTCCCCTCCTACTTAATCTGAAAAAAAAAAATGCCATTAAAACAATGCAATTAAAATGTTATTTAATTACTTTAAGGTGAATTTCACGAAGCCATAAAAATGTTGTGTTGTATCTGTGATTTGCTTATTTGCTACGGAGTGAAAAAAAGCCTCTAAGCGTGTCTTTTTAACCTGAAAAGCGCTGGAGTTATAAAGGCAGCCAGCGGTTCACGGACAGTCTGAGGGATCGATACGAGAACATGAGCGGCAGTAGAAAGTCATGCGAGCCTTTAGCTCAATGGGAATTCAGCCGCTCAAACAGTCAGAGAGAAAAAAGCAACAGGCCAACTAATGTGCCCACAATGGACAAGGAGCCAGGCGATCAGGATGATTTCTATGGAACTCCTCTATGAGTTCCTTACTCAATACTTCCCCTGCCGGTACCCAACTTCTCTCCTTGCGGCCATACCCCTCCCAGTCCACCAGGTACTGGAGGCCTTCCCGACGTCTCTGGGTATCGAGTAGTCTCGTAACTATAAGCCGGGGGCCCATCAACCTCGATAGCCGCGGGGAGTGTGGGTTCAACCTCCCTTTCATCCAAGGAGCCCATCACTGCTGGCCTAAGGTGGGATACATGAAATACCAGGTGAATGCGCATGTGAGGGGGTAACTGAAGTTTATACAAGACAGGATTGACTTGTTGTATGACTGCAAATGGTCCTACATCTCAGGGAAAGATTACATGATGGTAGATTGAGTTTCAGATCCCGAGTCGAGAGCCAGACTATCTTACGAGAGCCAGCCTCCCTCCTGCGCCGATCTGCAAAGCATTTGAATCTATGCACGGCTCTGCTGATGGACGTGTGTGCCCTTTCCCTACACCCGCTCAGCCCTGCGAAACCAACCATCCACTTCTGGGATCTCAGATGGTTCACCATCCCAGAGACAGAGCATGGGTTGACGCCCTAGCATACACTCAAAGGGCATAAGGCTGGTAGCGGAGTGACGCAGCGAGTTCTGGGCATACTCTGCCCAGCCATGGAACTCCGGCCAGTCATGTTGCCGCCCTTTGCAGTAAGCCCGGAGAAATCAACCCCTGTACCGACCGATCAGTCGGACCAGTAGACTTAGGATGATAGCCTGAGGTCAGACTGACACTGGTCCCCAGTTTCTTGAAAAATGCGGTCCAAACACGCGAAATAAACTGGGGACCTTGGTTGGACAAGCTGTCCTCCGGGATACCATAGGGCAAGAACATGGCTTGGAAGAGTGCCTCAGCCACTTCAAGGGCAGTGGGTAAGGAACCGAGGGGCAAGAATTGGACCCCCTTAGAAAACCAGTCCACGACCACTAAAACATGTAGACTTTAGATACCGGAATATCCGTTACAAAGTCCACTGCTATGTGGTACCATGGTTTTTTTGCGGCACCGGTAGGGGCATTAGTTTCCCAGCAGGCAACTGACATGGGGTCTTAGATACAGCGCAGATGGAACAAGATCTTACCGCCCTCTCCACGTCTGCCTGTAACAATGACCACCAGTACTTATGGCATAGCACTTCAACGGTTCGATGTACCTCTGGATGTTCCATAGCCTGCGTCTTATGCGCCCAGCTTATCACTCTTTCTCTAAAAGTCTTCGGTACGAATACCTTATTCACTGGACAGGCCAGAGGAACCGAACCTTGAGAATTCAATTGCTCTATTTTGGTGTCTACCTCCCAACAGATGGGAGCCATAATACATTCTGTAGGAATAATGGGTTCTATATACTTTGGTTTTTCTGGAGCAGGAAAGCGCCTGGATAAGGTGTCTGCTTTTACATTATGAGACCCAGGCTGATATGTGATTTGGTAATTGAATCAGCTGAAAAACCCGAGCCCACCAAACTTGTCTCGGGCATAGCCGTTTAGCCTGCCGGATATACTCTAGATTTCGGTGGTGGGTGTACACAGTAAAGGGAAAACGAGCACTTTCCAACCAATGTCGCCACTTTGACCGACAGCAGTTCGCGGGTGGCTCTGCATTGGTCAGCTTCTTCGAGAAGTAGGCATAAGGATGTAATTTGGGGGGAGAGCCATAGTACTGTGACAGCACCGCACCCAAACCGACCTCAGAAGCATCTACCTCTACTACAGACAGCTTCGTGGGTTCAGGTAACTTTAAATCTGGGGCTGTCATGAACAACGACTTTAGCTGTAAAAACGCAGCCTGGGCTGCTGGTGTCACGCACAAAGGTCTTGGCTTCCCCCTAAGCAGGCTAGTGAGCAATGCTGTGACAGTACTATAGCTCTTAAACCTGCGGTATAAATTAGCAAAGCCTAGAAACTTCTGCATAGCCCTGGACATGAAGTTACCTGCCGATCCAGAATCTATAAGGGCTGAAACATAACAGTAAGATTAGTACTTGTCAGTACATTGTGAACCCTGTGAAGAAGCAAAAGAGACAGTTAAAAGGAGAAGACATGACCTGGAACTTGAGGAGAGGACATGCTGCTACTAGGCATCCACTCCCCCTGCAGTACAAGCATAAACCTTCTCGCCTTCTCTGTTTCTCCAACAGTGTCAATTTGCTCCTGCCCAGTTCCATCGGTTCAAATGAATGTTCTTCTTGCACAGGAACTGTGGTGTGCTTCATTTTCACTGGGGTTTTGTTGACCTTTTGGTTGGGGGAAGTGAGTTGGGATCGGAGATGCTGATCCAATTTGATGGCGAGGTTGATAAACTGATCCATGGAACCACCCTCATCCCTGCATGCGAGCTCTAACTGGATTCAAGCCCATAAGATACACCAACACCAGGGCAGGCTGGTTCCACCCACTCTCTGCGGCCAAGATCCGAAACCTGGTGGAATAATCAGCACCGGAGTCGCTTCCCCGTTTTAAACTCAGCAGACGTGAACTACTCGTTTTGCCATGCTCTGGGTAATCGAAAGCCATCTGAAATTTGGCCCTTAAAGCTGCACACTCCGGAATCTGTGCATTATTTTCTGTCCACACAGCTGTTGCCCAGTCCAAAGCCCGCCGTGTCAAGCGCTGAGTCAGCAGAGAAACCTTCTGCACATCTGTCATGGCTGGACACTCAGCAAAATACAGGTCACACATGAGCAAGAAGTTCCTGCATGCAGCTGGATCCCCCCCGTACCTTTCCGGAAGCGATGCTCGTCATGGGGCTTTCACCAGCACGGCTTGTACAAGCTGACCTACCACGTTGGAGAGTTGCTCCAACTGGGTCTGGTGAGTCACGATCTGCTACTGGACAGGCTCTTCCTCTTGGGGAAGGGGGACTGCTGTGGCGTCCATGTTGTGAGGCGTGGTCATCTGTCACAGCAGGTAGTGTGGTGCGGACGCACGAGCAGGACACAGCTTCGAATAGATAAAGTTTCTGTAATGAAAAAGTCATGACAACTCTGTTTCAAAACACAAAACAAGCAAACACTTTAACGGAAAAGTTGTGACAACTATATTTCTTTTACAACTGCAGCTTTCATTGGCCAGAGAGGCTGGGAACCCAGGTGGCGTACAAACGATCACCATCTAGAGAGATTCCTCTATCTCCAGAAGTCTGTTCTCGCTCCAGCTCTGTGGAGATGCGTCCTGTGGCGAATTCCTCACTCACTCCTGTTACGCACACAAGGGGAGAATCCGAGCGCCACACAAAGTCACTACTCCTCAGATAGAGGAGAGCTGGAGATCATGCAACATGACTTGGGCTGTGAAGGTTCTCACTCCTCGTTGTGGGCTCGCTGCAAACCTTACAGTTTCTCGGATCCCACTCCCCCCCTGAGAGCGGGCTGTAACACAGACAGTTTCTTTTCCTTTTACTCACGAGCAGGATTCCTTTTAGAGGAGCCGGAGTCGAGAGCTTCGTTCACAGCCTCAAACACCCAAACTTCAAAGAACTCAAAGTAGGAGCTTGGTGACCACATGACGTACCCTTGGATCGATGGGCTTTTAAACTCATCTAGCGAATCACACAGCCAATCACACAACGCAGACAATAGCACCAGAAACTCAATCAGTTGAATGAAACATGAGACAGGTGGACCTGTCATCAGGTACCTAGAAACCCTGCTAATGAGAAAGCAAGGCTCAGGTGTGTCACTGAATTGCTTAGGCACCTGATGTCACACACACATACATACTGCTGTCACCCTTACTATGTGCCCAGGGCTGTGACCTAATACACAGGGGAATGGCTACGTTGGGAGCGAGACCGAGGGGAACCAGACATGACACAGAGTGTATCAGTAAACTCTGATTTCAGTAAATATAAACGGTGTAAAACAGTCTAGAACCGGTGTTTACCCTCAGA
>JBBJLS010070175.1:0-12183 GCA_037577275.1 Bryconaethiops microstoma
GTGTAGCTCTTCCTGCAGTAACTCTGAGCTTCATACCAGGTCAGAGGCTCAAGGATTAAATGATAGTTAAAGGTGAGGTCATTAACATCTGTGAAGGAGAAAGAATGACCACATAGAGATTAATTTATTTGTTTATTAATATAGTTTTTGACCTTCTGTAGCCTCTGGAAGCATTCCGGGTGAGTGCTTTTATTTTGAAACACTGGCCATTTTGTTTCCTTCCTTTCAGTTCTGTGTGTATGTGTGCGGCTTTAGGACTCTACATGAACACACAACAGCACAGCACAAAGAGTAGACAGTGTGTAATTTTTTCTCTGCTTTTAATCCATTCACCAGTTGAAGCAGTGGGCAGCCACCAACAAGGGGCCTCTTAGTGGTGCAACTAGCAGTCCCGCACAACCTGCTGATCACAGGGGCTACTCCCTAACCACCAGGGCACCAGCTGTGTTGATGGGTTCTGTGTTATAAGGTCATAAAGAAGGTAGGCTGTGCATTCACTATGGCAGTAGATCCAGTTACGGTGCAATCGATCGCAAACTTTGTGGACTTTTGTGTTTCAGAGACATTTGCGGTGTGAGCCCAGGTTGGGAAGTGTAAAGACAGAGAGATGAGAGGTGTGGAAGTGTAAAGAAAGAGAGACAAGAGGTGTGAACGTATAAAGATAGAGAGACGAGAGGTGTGGAAGTGTAAAGATAGAGAGACGAGAGGAGTGGGAGTGTAAAGATAGAGAGACGAGAGGTGTGGAAGTGTAAAGATACAGAGACGAGAAGTTTTGATGTGTAAACATAGAAAGAGAGATGAGAGGTGTGGAAGTGTAAAGATAGGGACAAGAGGTGTGGAAGTGTAATGATAGAGAAATGAGAGGTGTGGAAGTTTAAAGAAAGAGAGACGAGAGGCGTGGAAGCATAAAGATAGAGAGGGGGAGGTGTGGACCTGTAAAGATAGAGAGACAAGAGGTTTGGAAGTGTAAACATAGAGAAAGAGATGAGAGGTGTGGAAGTGTAAAGAAAGCGAGATGAGAAGTCTGAAAGTGTATAGAAAGAGACGAGAGGTGTGGAAGTGGAAACATAGAGAGACGACAGGTGTGGAAGTGTAAAGAAAGAGATGAGAGATGTGGAAGTGTAAACGTAGAGAGACAAGAGGTGTGGTAGTGAAACCAAAGACGAGGCCTGTGGAAATGTAAACATAAGACGAGCTATGGCACTGTCAATCGCAAATTTAGTGCAATTTTGTGTCTCAGCGCAGTTGGCGGTGTGAGTCCAGGTGTGGAAATGTGAAGAAAAGAGACGAGAGGTGTGGGAGTCTAAAAATAGAGAGACGAGAGGTTTGGAAGTGTAAAGGTAGAGTGATGAGCGGCGTGGAAGTGTAAAGATAGAGAGATGAGCGGCGTGGAAGTGTAAAGATAGAGAGATGGGAGATGTGGACGTGTAAACATAGACACGAGAGGTGTGGAAGTGTAAAGAGAGAGAGACAAAAGGTGTGGAAGTGTAACGATAAAGAGAAGAGAGGTGGGGAAGTTTAAAGAAAGAGAGAGGAGAGGTGTGGAAATGTAAAGACAGAGAGGCGAGAGGTGTGGAAGTTTAAAGAAAGAGATGAGAGTTGTGGAAGTGTAAAGGGAGAGAGAAACAAAAGGTGTGGAAGTTTAAAGAAAGAGATGAGAGTTGTGGAAGTGTAAAGGGAGAGAGAGGAGTGGTGTGGAAATTTAAATATAGAGAGACGACAGGTGTTGAAGCGTAAACATACAGATGAAAGGTGTGGAAGTGTAACGATAGAGAGGCGAGAGGTGTGGAGGTGTAAAAATAGAGAGATGAGAGGTGCGGACCTGTTAAGACAGAAAGGCGAGAGGCATGGAAGTAGGCAGGAAGGATGGATTGTATTGTTTTATTTTCTCCTTTTTCTTCTTTTACCTGTCCTGCATGGTGTAGATGGTCTGCCATTAATGGCACAAGATACTTATATGGCGTGTGAAACCATTAACCTTAAAACATTAAACATTGTTTAGGAAGTGGTGGGTGCTGTCTGAACAGTCAGGACTCTGTGACTACACCACTGTTTTTCCCAATAAATAAAAACATAGATGTAGACCTTAGGAAGGAAAAAATAATAAAATGCAAGAAATTATGATTAGGCTTCTTTAAGAATTGAGGCTGATAGAAGTAAATAATACACTTGTATATATATATACTATAATATACTTGTAGACTATGTAGTTTATAGTCAGTTACCTTGTTTGTAGCACATGAAATTTCTTCCCTCTGTGCACTGAAGACTTTCCCATTGACCATCAGCCTTCATACCAGTACAGCAGGGCCCCGTCCCACAGTTCCCTCCCAGATTACTGAATGTAACATCATCACCATTAGACCATTTATAGGTGGACTGATTACGATAAAGACCAATCCAAGCAAAACTGAATCCAGTCATGTTAGTCAGTGCAGCATTTTCTTCATCACTGTACACAGTGACCAGGTCTGTGTAGTTGGTTCTGCAAGCTGCTTGAGCCTCAATCTGATTCATTCTCTTCTCAGTGAGATGAAAAGTTCTGAGATGACTTTGGTCTGCAGGAGAAAATACTGTGGAAAAACATTCTCTAGTTGAGGTAGAAGGTCAGAAATGACAGGTGTAGATGTAGTGTTCGTCTAGGTGAAGTGTTTGGAATTGTGTTCCTGCTCTGTTCATTCATGCTTTGTATATTTTATTACTAGTAATGCTGGTCTCTGGGTGGAACCATTCAGTAAAAATCACAGATAATATACATAAACTCAAAAATCCAGGACCTCATTTATCAGTGTAGTACTATGATGACAGCACCATGACAATGAGGGGGTTATGAAATACAGAACATACTGTGAACTATATATGTGCCACTATTCAACCTCGCTAACTGCATTATTTATTTTCTTTTTCCCATTCTGATGGATTTATGATGACATACAACACCTTACTCGACATTCATTCTCTTTTTGAGACAGAGTCATGTGGGGGGAGGGCTGGAACCTTTCTGAAAGGTATAAAAGCTGTGCAAAAACTGTTTACTACTGCTAAAGTTAGTGTTAATTTACACTACAATTATAATAATGACAAATATATAATTAATACAGTAAACACTGGCTCTTTTTACTTTATTAAATTAGATGTGTTTCTTATGGAATTCTATAAATCCACACAAAGACTTGAGACACAGAGCAGAAATCTGGAGTTGTTCTGCCCAACTCCAAAAATACTTTTTAGAAAAAAGGAAATCTTGATCCTTTCCTGCTTTCTTGTTTGTTTGCATTTATTCTAAAGTTCACTTGTGTTTTTGCTGGCAGAAAGAAATCAGTGTCTGATATATACGACTTCAAAGAATTTTCTGAGGTGTCTAAGACTTTTGCACAATACTGTATATCCATAATGTGTGTCCTATAAGAAAGCATAAAGTTACACAAAGTCTCAGCAAATAGTTATATAACAGTTCAGTATTTAGTGTGCCCACATCTTTCCTTTATTACAGCTTGCCTTCACTGTATTTCTTTTTTAAACTTGCAGGAAGCATTTCTAGCACCATCCAAGCTGAACCCAAATACATATTTACACTATAAACTCTCATATGTCCAGTTTGACTGTTCTTCTATGTTTTGTCTCTAAGTTTCCTCCTTATGTCGGACATGAAGGAGAGCTGATTAAAACAAAAAGTAAAAAAAACAAAAGCCAGAAAGATGGATTATATACTGAGCGATTATAGTTTTATAATTTATGTATTATATTATAAATTACACTTTGAACAAAAATTGTAAGTAATTGTCTATCTTTTTTCAGACCCTGAAAATTGAACAACTTCACTGTGTTCGTGTAGGGGCCAATACAGTAACTCATTTATTAGTCCATATTTACCTGAGAGGAGGAGGGAGAAAAGGTGGAGGATGGTTACGGTTGCCATGGTAATGCAGAAACCGGTGTGGTGGTGGACTGACGCAGCATCAACATATCCTGTGAAGACATGAGCTATTGTTCTTAATTGTAATTAAAAGCATCTTCTGACTATTAGACACACAACTGAACAGGAGTTTATGAAAAAAAATATTAAATCCTGAATATTATTTATGTATTTTTTTTAATTTACCTTAACTTTACCAGGAAGTCTCATTGAGATAAAATCTCTTTTAAAAGAGAGACCTGGCCAAGACAACAGCCATATAAATTCAGCACATATTGAACACATCACATACAATACAGTACACAAATATATACAAAAATAAACAACTGGACCATTTATCAGGACTTTGCCATATCAGGAAAAACAACTACGAGTCTCTTTCTTTACATTTTTTAAAAGGCTCTTGGATTTATCAAGGGGTAAAAATTTTTCTAACTTTAAAACTTTTAAAAGTTATTCCATGCTGAAGGTGCAAAATAAGAAAAAGCAGTTTTCTGCAACTCAGTCAACACCCCAGCTGCATTAAAAAGCAATCACTCAGAAGAAAGTAACTGACCACCACCAAAACAAAGTAAAATCACTACGTTAAGTTGGAAATTTGCCCAAAATCACTTCCCCCACGTCCGCTCCCTCGGGGGCCTCTGTCTCCTTTCCCCTCTGTGTCCTCCAGGGAGATGCCCCTTAGCGCCCCCAAAAAAATATTTGGGGGAGAACCCCAGTCCTCCATCGGGGCCTCCATGGCATCCTCCCTAACAGCGCGCCTCAGGAGCGCCAAGGACCCCAGGCTCACACCAAGGTGGCGGGAGAGGTGGCAAAAGTGACCCCCGTGCAGGAACTGGGGCTGGGGCCACCGCATCAGGGGCAGGAGCAGGGGCCGCAGCATCAGTAGCAGGAGCCAGAGCTGGGCCCACAGGATCAGAAACAGGGGCTGGGGCCACAGCTTTGGGGACTGGGACAGGGGCTGGGGCCACAGCTTTGGGGACTGGGACAGGGGCTGGGGCCACAGCTTCAGGGGCAGGTGTTGTGGCTTGGAGCCAGGGCCTTGGGGTCAGCGTGGGCGGTTGGAGCCGTCACGGAGCTGGCATGGGTGGCTTGAGCTGTCGTGGAGCCAGTGTGGGCGGCTGGAGCTGCCTCGGCTCCGCTGTCAACAGCTGGAGCTGCCTCGGCGCCGCTGTTGGCAGATGGCTAGGCTGCGGAGCCTCAGTGGGCATCTGGCTAGGCCGCGAAGCCTTGGTGGGTGGCTGACTAGGCCGCGGAGCCTGGGAGCCTCGCGCAGTGCCTGAAGAGCCAGCGTGAGCAGGGTCTTCAGAGCCGGCATGGGCAGCCAGAGGTGTGGCGTAGCTGTGGGGGGCTAGCTTGGCTGCCAGCAGGAGGACAGGAATAGCACTGGGGACTCTATCCCCCAGAGCCGGCTCCCTAGCCAGTGTGCTCACTGCAAGCTTACCTGTTCGCTTCCTCCGTGCTGGCTGCTCAGCCCTCCTGTATGCGCTGTGGGGGCCGCCATCTTGGACTCTCCGCAGGTCCATGAGTCTGCTACACGTGCAGAGGGAACCCGCCAAACTGGCATGAAAGTCACCTCCCAGGACTAGTCGGGCCTGAATGTGTGGGGATAGGCTCGGGAAGCTATCTGGGACTCTGAGCCGGGGGAATTCGTGACCCCCTCTGCCTCCATTGCCTTCTAGCAAAGAGGTCCGTGAGAACCTCCGGAACCAAAATCACTGGCACGTCCACCGACCTGCCACTTCAGGCGTATACCAGCCCCTCGTTCTCCGAGCTCATAAACCCCAGCAGCTCCTGGGGGGTATACCGACTCGCTCTGATTGGCTCCTTCCCCCGCCAGAGCCAGCACATCCCACTCACCAAGCTGGTCACGGGTGCCCATGGACCCATGGCAAAATCTGCTGCTCTTCAATGTAAAGTCAGTCCCTCTGTCACATCCGCGGGTGCATACCTGTCCCAAAATGAGGTGCAAGTGCAGATTTCCATGATCTCTCAACACAGCTTTATTTAAACAAAACCAGAACAGGCACGAGGGCCAATACTCTTCTTCAGAAGCAAAACACACAAATGAAGGACAGGTACACACCTGGGTTAACGTGATGGAGGACTGACAACTGAAACAAGACATCAGGGTAACAAATACAAAAACCACACAGAACTGATCCAATGAAGACATATAATCGCTTAACTTAAATTCTCTACAGCTGCAACCAAAACAAGACATAAGACACAGTAAACACAGTGAATTTCAAAATAAAAGTTCAACATATATTATACAATGGTGGCCTCTGGTGGTCGGTGACCATGGGCATTACAAGGTCCTATTAAACCTTTTTAATTTCCTATTTTATTCCTGTATAAACAAACATTCAGAGGGTCCTATGGAGTCGAAACAGAAAATGTAAAATTGTTCATATCTGTATGCACCAGTTTGTAATGAATAATCACCCTAATGGGTCATTATCTAATTAGGGTGATTATTCATTACAAACTGGTGCATACAGATATGAACAATTTTACATTTTCTGTTTCTGTTTTTTTTTTAGCATACAGAACTCACTACAGACTTCAAAATACATTTAAAGTCAATATTATGTAAATGTATAGCTGAGGCTTCAGCCTATTGTCCAGTGTCCAGTTATTGATGCTGCATACACTTTACAGCAGTAATGTCCCACTGTTCTCATACAAGTACACTAACATAACCAGGCTTCTTAATAAACTTCACTCCAAATCATCCGACCAAACTACAAACTAAATACAATTATCTGAACATCACAATGTTATTTTTTTTTACACATGCAAGTTTGCTGAAAATTACTGGGTCCTTTTCCAAATACAGCACATTCTGCTCCTAATATGAAAACATCGGTTCTAAACAAATGCAGTAATTCAAATGGCAATAACAAAATGTCCTCCAATGAGCACACAGAAACGGGCAGAAGGAGTTCTAGTCTGCAGTCAGGTATAGTTAATAGATGCAGTTTAGCTCTTACACACTGCAAAACTTACACACAGATTGTAGGAAAACAGTATAAAAGGGGCGAGTATAAAAAACAATACAAATCAGTAAAGAGATTTTACAGCGAATAGCTAATAATGTGTCAAATGCAGAATGAAAACTGACCGGAAAAGACTTTCCCAGAGTGATGCAGGACTGCAGTCTTACCTGACGAAGAGCTCGCTGCTGAATGAGGTGGAAATATTCAAGCGGTGAAGATAAAGACCCTCACAGTGATGTCACAGGGTCCGGCCTTCTGTGGGCAAGAGCTGATAAACAAATGAACACAAGCTGAGGCACAGAAACACTTTGACGTAGAACTGCGTCTGCAGGACAATGTGCTTCTGTGTTTAGTGACTGATGCAAAAAATCTACCTGGCAAAACTATGATTCCAAGTCCAAAACAGAAAAACACTAAACAAACCTAAATAACATCCATCTGAGCCCCTTATCTTTAACCAGGGGTGCTGGAGCCCATCCCATGGGGTGAAAGACTCACCGGACAGGTTGTCAGTCCATCACAGGATCTCAATTTAGCATCTCCAGTCCATCTGAACTGCATGACCTTGTACTGCAGGAGCAAAGATAACAGAAAACGTACCCTTGACTTTGTGGCTGGGAATCAAACCCAGAACCTTGTTGCTGTAAAACCCACTGCACCACTGTTCTGTCCCTGAATGACTTCAAAATCATACTGCTAACCTGGAGACTCCACTGTTCCTGGGCCTCCTGATTTTATTGTTTACTGTGTAAAGTGTCCATTTGTCATACATGAACACACCACAGCACGAACAGCACAAAATTGTTCTCTGTATTGAACCCATTTTTAAAATTCCAAATTACTGCCTTTTTGACCTTTACTGTACTTGCTTATGAACTGAAAAATCAAAAACAGTTTATAAAAAAAAAACATTTAACAGTGGATTTATGTATTTGAAATGTTCTGGTCCTGGCGTCCAGCAAAGCTTCAGCCATTTTTTATTAAAAATGTCACATAAATGGAGTCTGTGTATAACCTGTCTGTGTAACCTCTCAATAGATTTTAGTGACTCGCTCGTCCAGTATCCCATAGTAATGTGCTAACACCACCCAAGTGAAGCCTGATTATAATACAAAAAATGTAGAAACATGTGGGCTAGCTCTATATTTATTCCTTGCCTACTCCTGGTATAGTTTCGTAGTTTGATGCCATCTGGGCCATATAATGTTGCTTTATCGTTTATTATTACTATACTCATTATAAATAAAGTGCTTTATCTGTATCACATTGCATGACGTGGTCATTCTGCACATCAAAAAAACAAATGCTAGTAACTGCTTGAAGTTCAGGACTGGAAGACCAGGCTGTAACATCAGCTGGGGTTGCACCACTAGTGTTTGTCTGAGAATCTAAAAGACTTTACTGCCTTTCTCATTGTAAGTTTCATGCCACGTGTCATATACCATGGCTTTTAATGTTCTCATTATGGGTTTTATTTCATTCATTGTGATGAAAAAACTTTGGGTGGTCAGCCACAGAGTCAGGCGGAGTCACTAAAGAACCTCTTCACATCAAGGCCGAATGTCAGTGGTGTGTGTGCGGCTTCATTAAACACTACAAGAATAAACATTTACACAGTGGCTCACAGTCTGTGTGTTGTTCACCAAGGAAATCAACCAAACACTAACACAACTGTTTACCTGTTTGTTTTGACATCAACATTGATAGAACGAACCGTCTCAATGACACAATATGCAACGATTGTACAATGGTTTAATTAAGTATAAATAAATGTGTTCCACCATGTTCTACATCTACAGTCCTGTCTGTGTTTCACCATGTTCTACATCTACCGTCCTGTCTGTGTTCCACCATGTTCTACATCTACCGTCCTGTCTGCGTTTCACCGTGTTCTACATCTACCATTCTGTCTGTGTTCCACCATGTTCTACATCTACAGTCCTGTCTGTGTTCCATCATGTTCTACATCTACAGTCCTGTCTGTGTTCCACCATGTTCTACATCTACAGTCCTGTCTGTGTTCCACCATGTTCTACATCTACAGTCTGTGTTCCACCATGTTCTACATTTACCACTGTTTATTCAACTTGCTTACTTTGGTGCTTTATTACAAATGAATTTGAGCATTATATTATAAAACTCATGCTGGATTCCATAATGGTCTTGTCATTTTTCCTGGTTTCCATGATGCAAATTTTTGAGCCAAGAGCTAGTCTTTATAAAAACATGACTGTTTTTCATACTGAGCACACATTTACATGCAGTTTCCTCATCAGCTCATCCCACTATCTGTTGACTTCATGGATTCCACATTTCTGAAAAATGTGAATTCAAAGCATGTCATTGCTCATTAGGGATGTAATGAATTCTTCTTTTACTACATTTAAATATGATCAATAAATTATCAATAATGTTATTGATGAATTAGCAGGTATTTACATATGGTAATGTATATTTTAAGTGATGCATATTTCATCTTACTCAAATTTCATAAAAAAAGACAGCTTGTTGGATAAAAGTGAGCCAATAATGCTGTTTTTTCTACAAGACATGACATGGTTTTCCTCTAAATACTGTAAAATATCTGTCAATTTGATGGAACCTGTTAATAGCTGAGTAAATGACAAATAATCAACCATTACAACACACATGTTTTTCAGGGTTTGGGCTAGACCCCTTAACTTCCAGTGAAGACCAATATTAATGCTTCAGCAGACCAAAACATTCTGGACAATGTCATCCTTCCAACTTTGTGCACACAGTTTGGGGAAGAACCTTTTCTATTCCAGCATGACTGTGACCCAGTGCACAAAGTGAGCTCCATAAAGACATGGTTGGGTGAGTTCAGGGTGGAAGAGCTTGACTGGCTGCACAGAGCCCTGATCTTAACCCCATCCAGCACCTTTGGGATGAACTGGAATGGAGATTGTGAGCCAGGACTTCTCGTCCAACATCAGTACCTGACCTCATAAATACTCTACAGAATGAATGGGCGCAATGGAAGCTGTTAATTTTCTGTGGAAAATTTGTGCCGATTCATTCTGTAGAGCATTTATGAGATCAGGCACTGATGCTGGATGAGAAGGCTTGGCTCACAATCTCCGTTCCAGTTCATCAGAAAGGTCTTGGATGGGGTTGAGGTCAGGGCTCTGTGCGGGCCAACTATGTCTTTAGGGACCTTGCTTTATGCATTGAGGCACAGAGTAGAAAATGGTCAAGCTACAGTAGAAAAGGATCTTCCCCAAACTATATCCACAAAGTTGGAAGTATGGCGTTGCCCAAACCCTGGAAAACTTGTGTGTCCCAGTCCTTTTTGTCCATATAGTGTTTAAATGTCATTAAGTGTCATTAAAGTCTCTGTTCGTGTAATGGTCAGGCATCCTAGTACTTTTGTCCACATAATGTAGTTGAAATTATGGATAATTCATAAATACTTTTTGCTGCACCCCGGCACACATGATGGAACCTCTTGGAAGGCAAATGAGAACAACTAGAAAAGGGGAAGTGCTGATGGGGAAACTGTAAACAAAAACGTGTCCAGGAAAAACACTACAAGAATAAAGGTTTACACAGTGGCTCACAGTCTGTGTGTTGTTCACCAAGGAAATCAACCAAACACTAACACAACTGTTTATCTGTTCGTTTTGACATCAACATTGATAGAATGAACCGTCTCAATGACACAACATGCAGCAATTGTACAATGGTGTAATTAGGTATAAATAAATGTGTTCCATCATGTTCTACATCTACAGTCCTGTCTGTGTTCCACCATGTTCTACATCTACAATCCTGTCTGTGTTTCACCATGTTCTACATCTACAGTCCTGTCTGTGTTCCACCATATTGAACATCTACCATCCTGTCTGTGTTTCACCATGTTCTACATCTACCATCCTGTCTGTGTTCCACCATATTGTACATCTACCATCCTGTCTGTGTTTCACCATGTTCTACATCTACAGTCCTGTCTGTGTTCCACCTTTTCATGATATATCTGCTTCCCCTTGGTCACATCATCCGCAGGCATGGTATGTTGTTTCATTGCTATGCTGATGACACCCAGCTCTATCTTAAAACAGGCTGTAATCATTCAAACCTCTCTAAATTTTCGCCATCTGCTATTCTTACATATTGCCTGGAGGAAATAAAGGCGTAGATGAAGCTTAACTTTCTTCAGTTAAACAGCTCAAAGACTGAGGCCATCCTAGTTGGCACTCCACACCAGGTTCGCACTTCTACCATCACCAGTATTACCTTTTCCAATCACGACATTCCACTATTTTCGGTCATCACCAACCTTGGCGTCAACATGGACCCACATCTTACTTATGAAGACCACATTCAACAGCTCTGTAAAACTGCCTTCTCTCACCTCAAGAACATTGCAAAACTTCGACTGTCATTGAGTCTGGAAGATGCAGAAAAGTTGGTCCATGCTTTTGTCTCATCAATGTTTCTCACATTTTCAGTGGGAAATAAAGTCACAAAGCGTTTTTGGTATGTTATTATCTATCTTAACCAGAGGTGCTAATAATTATGGAGCTGAATGTACGAGACTGCAATGTTGAGACACTGGTGGTCTCCTTCTCAGCTATTCGAGTCAGGGGTCTGCACTGATTTCATCAGACCAAACCCAGAACACAGCTGAGAGAATGACAGTGTTTGTGAAGACTTACTGCGGTAGCACAGAACAGCAGGCTGAGCATTTCTGCATGGCACTGTGACCCATGTCCCATTTCTGTTTGCAGAAACTGTGTGAAAAAAATCAATAAAAATAACAGGTTTAAACATTTAGATGCTTCAGGTACGCAGCTGCTTAAAGTGTTAAACTGCTCGTTTATGCTGTATAAGTTCAAACACTCATGCCAGGAAATACTTAAGCTAGAATAGCAAACTTCCAAACAAAAAGATTGGGAAAATAGGTTAGACATCATACACTATACAGACAAAAGTATTGGGATGCCTGATCATTACACCTGCAGGGACTTTAATGACTTTGCAATTACATACATAGACTTTAATATGGAGTTGGTCCCCCTTTGCAGCTGTAACAGCTTTCACTTTTCTTGGAAGGCTTTCCACAAGATTTTGGAGTTTCCGTGAAAGATTTGTGCCCATTCAATCTGTAGAGCATTTATGAGATCAGGCACTGTCTGTGTTCCACCATGTTCTACATCTACAGTCTGTGTTCCACCATGTTCTACATTTACCACTGTTTATTCAATTTGCTTACTTTGGTGCTTTATTACAAATGAATTTGAG
>JBBJLS010070176.1:0-12183 GCA_037577275.1 Bryconaethiops microstoma
GGAGAGAGGGAGAGGAAGAGAGAGGGAGAGAGAGAGGGAGGGAGAAAGAGAGAGAGAGAGAGAAAGGAGAGGGAGAGAGAGAGAGAGAGAGAGAGAAGGGAGATGAAGAGAGAGAGCGAGAGAGAGAGAAAGGAAAGGGAGAGAGAGAGAGAGAGAGAGAGAAAGGAGAGGGAGAGAGAGAGAGAGAGAGAGAGAGAAAGGAGAGGGAGAGAGAGGGAGAGAGAGAGAGAGAAGACGAGCAATGAGCAGGCTAAAAGGCAGGAAATTGATTTTTACCTCATTGGAGATTTGTAATTAAGTCAAGGCATCTTAATGAATGTTAACTTTGTCTTGCGTTGTGGTCAGAAAACAAGAATGCAAACATATAGCACCACTCTAAACTACCGGCCAGGCCAGGCCCACAGTACTGTGTGAAGGTTCCTTAACTTAATTGCCAGTCAGAGTGGCCATTTTGTACAAGCTAATCATTTTTCTGTGTCAGAAAAAACAGAAAACATAAAAGCCTCCAAAACAAAATATTATAATAAATCGATTAATATATAATTTGTCCACTTTTTACTCTTGTGCCCCCTACTGCCACACAGCAGCGTCCTCACAACAAAGCCAAACAGTCACTAATAAATGAGTGCTGGAATCATTATAGCACGGGGTGACATACCCCCCCCCACACACTTTTCAAAATCATTCGTTTCATCCCCCTCACGTTTTGTTTCCCCGACAAAACCCGAGACATGCGCCCACCGCATACCCCACCATTCAAAAGAAAAATGGACCAAAATAAGAACATCTGTACTGGAACATTATATCTGCTTTTATACAGGATGTGAATTACAGAGATACTGACAAAAAGCCAGAAATAAGAGGGGTTGTTGGGGAGGGATGCTTCTAAGTTATTTAAAGCAAATAATAATTTGAATATTAAACTTTAAAACATTTTGCCACCTGTATGAAAAACACTATGAAATACCATTTTGAACACTGTTCCATTTCTTTACTTTTAACTCCTTTGTTGTTCATTCCCTTGTAAGCTTATCTTGCTTAGTTGTTTGGTTGCTAGCTACCATCTATCAAAACAAAACTGTGTAAATTGTTGCAGCATAGCTGCCTATCTAGTAACTCTACTGAGCAACTGAAGTTCACCAAAGCATGAACATTCTGTAGTTTTTTCAGGGAAAAAGCCATGGTACAGTTTATACTCTGTGGTCAGTGTGTATTTCCACACGCTGACCACCTTTTTGCACACTTGTTGTCAGGGATGGACCACTGTTGAACAGATATTATTGGGGTGGTGGGCCATTCTCAGCCAAGCAGTGATACTGCTATGATAGTTGAGTGGTGTTGCACTAGTACAAATATATTAGACACAGCAGCACTGGTCATTTTTATACATTTCAGTGCTACTGCTAGGTTACCAATATCCAACTAAGACTGGTTAGAGGACTAATAAATTGTGCTTCAGTAGATGAGCTACAGCTTCTAACTGCACTCTATTTAGGAAAGACCTATGAAATAGGTGTAATTCCTGTGAAAAGGTGTAATAAAGTGGCCATCCATGTTCTTAAATACTTAAAACGATGAAAATATGTCAGGGCCTGAGAGCGGCCACTAGAGGCCGCCTTTGTCACTGTTAAGTTTTTGCACTTGAAAGGTCATTAGGGGCTTGTATTTAGTTCAGCTGTGTTTACTTTAGGACAGTTGGTTGGGTTTTGTTATTGGTGGTTGGGGTTTTCATTTGTGTATTTTAGGGGGTTGTGTTGGGTGTTCAGGTGTGGGTCAACTGCAATGTTTAATTGTTTCCTTGCAACGCTGTTTTGTGTAGACCAGATTTGCGTCTGACCCTCATGTCAGTTTTTGTTTTCGTTTTGGGGAAAGAATAAAGAGGAGAGAAAATGCAGCACGTGGACTTCGAGTGGTGTGTGTGCGCCTGCCCTTCGTGCGAAGAGAAGGGAACAACCCGGGACAAAATAGCAACATTCCTCTTGTACATAACAGTAACAGTACTGCTTTACATGCTATATATTATATTATGGGATGATGCACTTTTATGTCTGTATCACACTTCTTACCAAGAGAACATGACTAACTGTGTCTTCCTCCAACTCTTGAAGCTTCTCGCGTGCCAGACGCTCTCCACTCTCGGCAGCTTGTTGCCATGGTCACGACTTTGTGCCAGCGACAACTGTGTGAAAATGATAGCAAGCTCAGGCCTAGTGGTACAGTGGTAGTAATGGAAGCAGTAGTGATGTAAGTGATACTACACGGTGGGAGTAAATAATAGAGGAGCACTGGGCCACTGCTGAAAACAGGGCAAAATTGATTTTAAGTGTAATTAAACAGTTCAGTGTGAAACATGCTAATGGTCGCCATCTCCTACTTTTTTGACACCTACCCGAGTGATGTTTCTTGAGATTCTCCCTGAAACTTGTTTTTGTGTCACAAAAGTAAGTTTTTTTCATCATAATTACTTTTGGATTCGTGGATTTTACTGAGACAGAATTCACACTGTAACTGCTTTGAAGCACAAAAGTGACTCAGAGAGTGATATACAGGCTAAAGTAACCTCCACATAATGAGGTTAGCTGTAACACACTGTTAGTAGAGTAACAACAAGAGCACTGCGGAAATGTTCAGTTTCTCAGGTATTGAACTGAACAGCTTTGCCATGCTTTTTAAGAACTGCTGACAATTTTTCTCCTAAGTTCCAAATAAAAATATTGTTCTTTAAAGCATAATTTTAAAGGAAATGACAAAACATCAAAATAAGAGAACCGTTGTCAGTCGCAAAGCCGTCCAGTTCAATACTTGCACCTATAACAGACAAAACCTGAGAATATATATATAAAAATTACTTTTTAGGCAAAGAATGAGGAAAAGAAAGGTCATATGTGCTAAAAAAAGTGTACTATTGTTGCTATCGTTTTACCGCTTCTTTTGTCATTTAGCACATTTGGTTAAAACAAGACTGAATTAAGTGTCTTTGCCACCGCTTACCAAAAACCTGGCCCTCAGTCTCTGGCTGTAGATCACTAAATAATTCACAAATGGGAAAGAAAGCATAGTTCAGGTTTTCATTGTTACAGAAATGTGTATATTGTGTGCATAAACATTTTCTTGTAAAACATTTTCCGATATTTTTCTCGTATATTTTACAAAGTATGTTTAGTGACAGTAAAAATGTGCCGGGTTGTGCACCTTGCAACACCTGTTCTGCATTTCTCTCTCCCTGAAAATGTCCAGCCTGAACCGGAATCTAGCTCCATCATGGTTAGTGTGTTTTGGTGTTTTGCTTGTCTATGTCCTTTTAAACAGAGCAGTTAGAAGTAGTTTGCTTTCAGTCACTCTTCAGTGTTGAAGACCCTGACCAGGTAGACCTAAATGGCGTGACCTGGGCCTCTGTCCTCTGCTCTACATTGGCTTTAAAAAAAACCCTGTTTCTGTCTTGACCGTGTGTCTGATGAAGTGCTAAGTTCAGTGTCTCCTTTGTTTGCATTTACCGCCAAAACTCCTGAAGTGGAGAATCGGAAGTGCGAGTGCGTCGCTTTTCATTGGCTAGCCAGCATTATGACACTCTGCTAATACTAATAAAACTGATAGTAGTACTGATTAGGGATGCATGGTAATATCAGAATCATTATTGGTATCAGAATTGAATCCAGTAGATGTCATATCTAGGTAGATTTTACAATCTATACCTTACAATGTTTATAGATCAGCACTGGTAGATGTATGTATGAAAAACTTTGGGTTTCATCATGGGGCCAGAACTCCCGTATCAGTGCATCCTTACTACAGATAGTATAGGTGTAAAGAGTTATGCTCAGTCTCATTACCTTCCTCCTTTCTGCCCTGTTACCTGCCTTGAAAGGTCTGGACCTACTTTTGTGACTGCTGTCAATGTCACTCACTGAAAATGAATGTCTTCCTTGCAGAAAATGGTAACATCACGTGTTGAGAACAATTACACACGCCAGTGAGCAGCTCTCGAGGTCATTTTCAGTTATAGGATACCGCTGCTATATCTATTCTCTGTGAATTGTTACAGCTGTGGCCTGACTCTATTACATTTGTCATATGAACTTGTCACACATACAGTGGTGGTCAAGACTCTGAGACCACATTAAAGATATGGGAGTTCGTCCATTTAAACCAGGAAAGGATAACGTTTAAATAAGCACTTTTGGGGGGGCGCTTGGGGAGTAGTGTGTGGGGACGGTACCTTGTTCAAGGATACCTCAGTGGTGCTACTAGCAATCCTGAGATTCAAACCCATGGCCTTCTGATTACAGGGGCAACACCCTAACTACCAGACCACTAATGTTTTGAAAAACTGAAAAAAAAGTTCAAGATTCTGAAGTGTTTCTTGGTCACTTTTTAAATGTAAGCAAATTTGTGACATCGTGTTAAGACCTTTGAACAAAAAAAAGGTAAATTTTTTTAGTCTTATTCTTTTCACTGTGGTCCATATTCAGACGAATGTCACGCTGTCTTTAAAGCAGCAGGGAAACACTAAGAACATCATGACATTTGGGTGCATATATTTTAAAGATCCTTTTTTCACTTAAAAGTCTGATTATACAATTTGTATTGAAAAATATTATATTTGAAACGAATTCAAAATAGAAGGATTTTCACTAATGGTCTTTAAATTTAAACCCCCAGTGTAGTTCTCAAGCATTTACATCTTATGTGTTAACCTGACATCGGCTTCTAGACTCTTACCTTTCAGCTTTGAGTTACAGTTCCGGCTCCTCAGTTGTCAAACGCTATTATTTACTAAAGGAAGGCACTGCAAGCACCTTTTCCAGATGTTGGGCATCACTTCCTCCGAACGTGACCTCAGGAATATAATGACACTGTGGGGAGTCAGAATGAACTCGGAGGCCTCAGACATAAAGCAGTAGATGAGGGAATGCGGCCACTGCGGCTCTCTGCCGGGAGGATGTGGTTTATGGGTCAAGTGGATTGTGTGCAAGAATGATGCATCCAGAGGGAGGTCTTCTCCTTCACGCGCTTTACTTCTCTCTTATGTTTTGCTACTGATCCTCTGACTCTTTTGGCCTACAATTCTTGGTGGCAACAAGCATTCTTTGGAATGAAGCCATCGAAGTATTTTAAGTCATCGTTTGACTGAAAAAAAAAACCACATTTCTTTACAAAAATGAGCAGCTTTAAAGAGTTCTTTTTGTAAATCAATGTTATAACATTTTAAACAATGTTATGTAAAGGCTCTATCGCATTCTTCACTAAAGTCTACATCCAAGTGCCAAGTGCAATGAAAGTAGATTGTTTAGGATGTTATTTTCTTTTATAGTTTATTAAATTAAAAAAAAAAATTCTAGCTATACATTTCTCATAATAATAATAATAATAATAATAATAATAATAATAATAATAATAATAATAATGACCAGTAGCAAAATCAGCGGCTGAGTAACCAAAGTGAATGTAGTTAACAAGGTACATTTACCAGCTAAAGATGACCTACAAATATGTTACATATTCAGTTAACACATTCGTTTAAATTCAGAGGCTAAACCAATTGGTTATTTCACAATGTTTCATTAAATACTTATATTTGAAGGGTTTATTTCTAAAATGCTGTAAATCAGTTTGAAGAACTGATGTAAAAAGGTTTTGTAGAGAATGACAAATGACGTAACACTTTCGCATTTGTAAAAGCATGGTATACGTTTTAATCATAATATAGCAATGATAGTTCTTGCAAGTGTAAAGCCTGCTCCCAACAATGTATAACAAGGTAACAAAAGTCATTAAAGTAGCATTTTAGTGTTTTTACTTCACACTGAATGTATATATAATAAGTGAGTGAAGGAGGGTCATGAGAAGCACTATAATCCACCACAGGGAGGCTGGCAATTGCATTACATGTGGCTGTCTCACGTAGATGGGTAAAGATGTTTCAGTGTTAATTAAAATTATAGTAAACTATTTAGTTATTCAGATTAGTCTTATTAGAATAATCTAGATCTCCTTCCCAAACTGTAATTCGCAACCTGCATCTAAACTATTTGGAGGATGTTCTCTCAATAGAGCTGCATTATTTTTCTATTTTAATCCGATTACCTAACTGAACTGGTTACCCTGTGTTATTGACGCAGTGGTATTATTTATTTCTACACCCAATGTATCACTGAAAGACGACTTTCTAATTTGATAACTTGTCTGTATAATTGACTTGTTTTACTTTTGTCTGTCAAGAGAATATTTCTTTTAAATGTTGAGAAGGACCAAGTCAGCAGACTGCAATCTCACTGCCTCAGTCCATTCCCTGCACCTCCTACTGCTCCATTTACATGCCAGGACCAGTGTCTCTCTGGGGAGAGATGCTTCTCCTGCATCATGTTATTTACCAGGCCTCATTATCAGCGCTCTGGAGCCTGGGGATTTATCCTTTTGAAATGGAGACTTAATTTAACCAGGAGGGGTGACAGAGAGACCATTTGCTCAAGTGAGTCTGTTCAAGGAGACTGGATCGTTCTCTCAATTCTAAGCATGCTAATTTGATGTCTACAGCTACTTAAAATATACAGATATTACTATTAGTAATGTTAGGGCTTGAACACAGTCAGTAAAACATTCAGAAGTGGGCATGGTGGTGGAACTGAAGTCTGAAAGTAAAAAACACTCGTTTTCTCACGAATGCTTCACTTTAATTGAAGATACTTGAAATATTAAGAAATGCATCATAGCATTTCAACAGTATAATAATAATAATACATATAGCAATCCAGTACCATTGGCAGCAGCACTCTTACTTGATAACCTACTGCAATATTGCACTAAATATGTTTTTTTTTTTTTTTTTAGGGATGACTCAATTGTTTGGCAAAAGACCAGAATATAAGATCAAGGGCTTAAAACATGAGAATGGTTTATGCTTGGTGCTTCATTATTTGTATTTATGGACGAATGGCAGATTTAGGCATTGGCTGATCTGTAATATTGAATGTTTCACATATATTTCTAAAAACAACAGTTCTCTGTTCTCTGCCTCACACACTCCTCTTTCTGTCTCTCGCCAGCTCAGTGTTTTTCTGGCCTGCTGCTTTGTGTCCTGCAGAGATGTAGTGCTCCTCTGAGCTGATCTGAGTCACAGCTTCTGAGGCGGATATGACTCGCCTCTTTTTCACAACCTGGGTGAGGCGAAACTACAGAAAGACTGCCTTTTATAAACCTCACAGCCTCTGCAGTGAGCATTACTCTTCTATGGAGATGCCTCACACTCCCTCTTGTGGTAAACACTGCAAAAAGACTGCAAAAAGACCCACTGAAAAGTGGGTTTTGTGGGTGTGTATAATTTAATTTTCCTTATTCAACAGACATAATCAGTGTGTTTGGTTTGCACTGACTAAGCCAACACATCAGTTCTGGATCTGCATCAGTTTCCCACAATTAGAGGGCAGATTTATGGTAAACTCTGCCTTGTCTGTATAATTAAAAATACTCAGACTGGTCAGTTTATTGTACACACCACCTGCACTGGTGTACAGTTAGAGGCTGTAGCAAGTTTTACCGATTCACGGTTTGTGGAAGAAATTCTTTGTCCTTTCGTCAGTGCCCCATAGAGCTGCCCTGGATGTTCTTGAGTGGTGCACCACTCTTAATGTATAAGTGACACTAATGTGTGCTGTGCCAGCAACACTTGTATATGTGCCACTCACACCACCATGCTATTTTATATTGGTGTCAATGCTGTGTTGCGACTGACCCACTACCCAAGTGACCAGTGATGAATGGAGGCAGTGGAGCCCCATTTTCTAGCGACAAGCCCTTCAAAAAGAGGAACATTTTGACTCAAGTCTATTGGAAGTGGGCCAAGTGACGTGCATAACCAGCTTTATCTTCGCTCTGCAAAGGAAAAGGTGGGCAGTGTTTCTTACAGGGTGAAGCTATTTGTCACTGCAAAGTCAGGGGACTCATTCACAGCCCATGAAGCTGCAATCTCATAGCAGGGCTGATTACTGCAGCCTTGCTGCTCAATTCAGAGAGCAGCAGTCTGCCTCTCTTGGGCAAAAAAAAAAAATTACCACAGTGCAGTATTAGCTGTCAGGGCCCATTATTCTGTGCCTTTCGGTGCTCAGAGGAAATTCTGTACGTAATAGAACAGAGATTGGAATGACTAGAACCATGTGGGCTAACATCATCCTGTCACTTAGTTATTATACTAATGCTTTAAAAAGTGGAGCTCAGGGAGGAACTCAAAGTGAATTAGAAACACATTATTAAAATCATTTGAAACGGTTGCCATCAGTTGTAGGATTAGCAATAATGATTTTCTGTGACAAGGTGATAAACTGTTACAGGCAAAATATTTCAGAAAGCTCATGGTCAAATGTCTCACAGACTGCGAGTGTCTAGCACAGTTTGAGTCCCTATACCCTTTCCTGAATGTGCCTTGTTAAAGCATTGGCTGTAAAATATGGCAAAATATTAACAGGAAACAGCACCTTGAGGTACATAAGGAACAACTTCCCTGAGTCTGTATCCAGCAGCCATCTCTTTCTGCTATGTGTTGTGTGCATGCTGGTTCACTACAGGGCTCCCTGCACTTCAAGAGACTCTGAGTTTTTTAACCAAGCACATCCATAATATAAATATTGTTTAGCCTGACAGCTGTATACAGCCATAAAATATGGGTATGCTCTAGCCACACACGTTGTTACAATTCAGTGTTTAATTCAGATACCTTTTCATTTAATTTCTTCAGATGATCACCTTGTTTATGCATTACTACTTTCTGGTCATACTTTCTTGCAATGTTATGTTATCTCTAAGAGAATGATGACTAATTAAAGTTAATTTACTTTTATGCCACAGTATACATCTCTGACATCCAGAAGGAGGAGATGGTCATGTATGCGACTGGCACATGGAGACTAATATGCCCTTGCAGGAGTGTTTCTCTGTGAGTTTATTCAGGAAGGCGGAAAAAAAGAACAAAGAGATTATTACTTTACATTGGCTTAGTAACAGAACTCACAAAACCAAATCGAAATCCCACCACAGTTCCCATGGCACATACAAGAAGCATCCAGGTTTGTAAATGTTGCTCTTAGTGTCACTCCAGGGCCACGTACTTGTCCTATAGTCAAGGGATAACCAGGCTTACCAGATTCCAGAGAGAGAGAAGAGAAAAGTGGGCAGCTGGTGGTCTGGTGTTTAGGGAGCTGCCCCTGTAATCGAAGGTTATGGGTTTGAATCCCAGGACTGCTAGTGGCACCGCTGAGGTACCCTTGAGCAAAGCACCGTCCCTGCACACTGCGTCGCTGGCTGCCCACTGCTTCACTTGGTGAATGGATTAAATGCATAGAAAGAATTTCACACTGTTCACACTGTGTACTTTTGTGTGTTCTTGAGTGACTAGACAGGGCCACTTTACTTTAATAATCATCCACATGACATCCACAAGACATCACAGACACGAACATTAGCCATGAAGAAGAACGGACAAAGGTACCCGGGTCGAGCTGGGCTTTAAAGGGGAGATAGAAGGATGGCACAGGTTAGGAAACAGGAAGAAACCAAAATGGACATAACAGCTGGGGGGAAGTGTGGTGCCCAGGCTCAGTACTCTGGACACCAGGAAGGCCAGGACATGGTGTTGGAGACCATTACCATGATAAAGAGTTGCTTTTCAATGCCAATTTTCATTCATGTGAAATTGTGGAGTCTGTTTTTTCTTATCAAAGCTGATGGTTATAGGGTTGTGCTTTATGGCAAAAAGATGCTCAAAATCCTACCTGACTTGCTTTCTCACTATTAATTATTCAGGCACAACTAAACAGGTTGTGGCAGGGCATTGCTGGGAAGTCTACTCTAATTCTGATTGGTATTAGGAAGAACCTAAAATAAGCTGTTTCTGGTAGAGTCCTCCGCATCACAAACGCTCAAATGAAAATAAGGCTCAGTCATAATAACCAACATTAGTCTTTATTTGATGGTTAAATTAATGCATGGCCTAACTGCTAGGTTTAATGTTTAACATACACATATAAACTTTAACATACACATATAAAGGTTCTAAACTAATTTTGGTTATTTGTTTTGTCATTTTTGGTTATTTTTTTCATTTGAGCAGAAATCACTGAACTGTGCTGCACATCAGTCCTCCAGTATTAGAGCTGGACACTCCTGCCTTAGTGGAGAAATGGTTGTTGGAACAGGAGCAGCTCAGTGTTAGCTGACCCAAGGGACTCCTTTTGGGGCTCATGTAGCACAGCCTGCCCTGTAGACCTGACTGACGTTGCCCTTTTGATCAGGGTTAATAGAAAACAGATCTATGGTCTCATACTTTGCTTCCAGGACCTCCATGTAGCCTGGGGAACTGTGTGTGCGCATGTGTGTGTGCACATGATAATACTGCACCACTCTAAATCAAATAAGGTGAACCTTTATTGTGCTGGCAGAAGCGCAATGGCATGAAGAGGAAGACAAGGAAAAGGAAACAACAGATACCAAAACGCTTCATTGAAAGTCCTCTCTTGGGGTGGGGCTGGTTGCAGAGGTCTTCTGCCTCGTTTCTGTCCAAGATATGTTCCTGCTGCTGTGTGAGGAACTCAAGTGTCCTGGGACACACACATCCTTTTTCTGTTATACTGTGGCGGATATCAGGAAAAGACTGGCTTTGAATCAGATAAGACAGGAAGGCAATCTTTATTCAGGGTACAGTACAGACAGGAAATGACATTCTGGTTGGCTCATCTAAAGTACTCTATATGAACCAAAGTACTGGTTCTGTGTGGGCCAGTCAAGTTCTTCGACCCAGAACTCATCCAACTATGTCTTTATGGAGCTTGCTTTGTGCACGGTGACACAATCATGCAGGAATAGAAAAAGGTTCTTCCCTAAACTGTGTCCACAAAGTTGGAAGCATGGTGTCCAAAATGTCTTGGTATGCTGAAGCATTAAGATTGAGATTGTCCTTCACTGGAAGTAAGGGTCCTAACCCAAACCCTGAAAAATACATCATGTTCCAATACTTTTGTCCATATAGTGTCTCCTTAACAAGGGCGTTCAGACATTGCACTGTATAGCTGAGTCATTTGTGATATTTGCCCCAGCAAGAACTTTTATTAAATTGCCATGTTAAATGAAAACACTATCACACTGATAACTGATAAAGCAGCATAGGGATTTGAGTGATCTCTTAACAGTTTTGAAAGTACTAAAGTCTGGAAATCTGTAATGCTTTTCTCTGTTTATCATAGCAGACAAAAAGACATAAGCAGTAGCCTACACAATCCTGTGTTTTGTAAGAACAAACAGAAGTTCCTGGAAAAGTCCCATGCACAGGCTGATCTTGGCTGAGAATTCCAGGTTCAGCTCATTCTGAAACTTCACTGCAATTATGGGACAGTCTGCAGGGAAGGGGACTTCCACACATTAGAAGGGAGTTGATACAGGAAACATCTCATCCTGAACATCTAAACCAGCTGTAGAGTAGCTAGCTCATTAGTGTCCAGCATTACCGTTAGGGAGGGTATCCCCCTAACACCATCTGAGAGCAAATCTGTTTAGAGGGATGGGAGGGATGGACAGGAAGAGCATAACTACATTCTCAGTATTCTTGCATCAATTTAGATAAAGAGCAACCAATGATAACAAATGTGTTATTTGCTGAAGTTGCACATCTTCCTTTTGAGTGCTCATTCCCCAACAGGTTCATGAACCTCAGTTCCACTATGATTATACTGTTAGGCCTTGCTGGAGATAACACTATGGTCTAACATACATCTGACAAGCAGATGTCCGACCATTTAGCATGCCAGCTCTTCTGAACATAAACCATGTCAGTAAAGGCACATGCTGATTTTGGAAAAGCTTCAGGTCTACATGCTTTTGTATTTTTTCCTGGAAATCTGAAAAAGCTGCAAATGTAGCTTAGTATTTACATGATAAACTCTTATTATTATTATTATTATTATTATTATTATTATTATTATAAATAAATGGGCCACACAAAAATCAGTTTGGGTTCCTAAGGAACCCCTCAGTGGATGGATCGTTAAAGAACCATTTTTTTTGTGTGAATTTAAAAATTTAAAGAAAGGTTAAAGAAACTCCATATCACATGCACCAGATTACATGACGTCAATCGGAACCGGAAGTGACGTCACGCAGTGGGTATATAAACAGGAAGAAACGGTTAGTCTGTACACAGAC